>JAJQKJ010001894.1:0-51008 GCA_029574335.1 Rana kukunoris
AACAAATCTCCGAATCTCCTTTGGATTGTATCTTGCCTTGGTCATCTTACCAACTTCTCCCCTTTACAAATGTTTCTATGGCAATGATTCAAACACAGAGATGCTCCCCTAACACGGACAGGGAGAACACGTTGGGCACGGGCAGGAGGAGGGAGGGGGGACGGGCTTGGGTGTGGCGGTGGTGGTGACCGGCGGAGAGAGCCGCCTCTGGACACGGACAAGAAGAGGAGGAGGAGGGAGGGGAGCACTCTGGCGCTTCAGTGCCCCACCTCTGTGGTGCCTGGGTTCACTGCACCCCATGCATCTGCCTAGGATTAGGCCTGGGTCCTTGAGCCCACGCTGCCCGAAATTGGGGGCCCCCTGATGGCACTGAGAGTGATAGATACACAGGGGAGGCAGTCTGCCTCCTACCTACTTGATGTGTGTTTACCTGCGCTGTCATCATTGTAGGGGCCCCAGAACATTATTTTGCCCAGGGGCCCATGGTGCTATTAAGATGCCCCTGGCTGAGCACAGTACAAAACAACAACAAATTTTCAGGCACACTTACCAGCTAGCTTGGGACAAAGGGAGGGACAAGACTTGTGTAGCGCTACCCCGCAGGTTCGATTTGGGATCGGCGTGTTACCTTTGTAATGAGTCTAGGGGTATGATGATGATGTGAGCAATGACGGAATTTCCAAACAGCAGGGTGTCATTTTCTGTGCTTTTATTCTTTTGCCCAACACGGCAAACAGTTAACTTCAGGTAGACAGAGAAAGGTGGTGAAAGAAGAATTTGCAGATTCAGGCCTTAACTATTCAGAAGCAGTCCTGCTTCAACGGTACCTTTGCTTCGTCGCCACTCCAGCTGGAATGGGTCTAGTGTACCTGGACAGTCTCTCTCACAGAACTGGCAGCCGGAGTATCACTCGGAACTTTGAGAAGGAAGACAAGCCTCTGCCACAGACTTGGCTCAAATGGAAATTAGGAGTGGTGCCTCTGCTACAGGCCCTTGTTCTGGAACTGAGCTTAATGGAGCAATTCCTTCATAATAAACGTGGTTTGCCTGAATCTCCCTCAGGTAGCTCTTGGTTTTGGTGACCGACTGACAGGTTGCCATCAACAAACTCCCAGTGTCCGGTCACCTCCATCCCCAATGGTTTGTCTAGGCCCTATTGGGTCGCCTGCCTCCGGGGTCTCCTCAGACTGACTCCCACCGAACAGCACAACTTGCTTGGGATCTTCTCTTAAGATGAATGGGACCCAATAAGCCACTGGGTCCCATTGTAGCTTCAAACGCTCCGGGCCGGCATGGTTCCCGGCACCGAAAACAACACGTGGCACGTGCTCCCCGGCATGGTAGGCCATATCGCCGGGGCCCGTGATGTGGGCACACCTCCAAACTCCCCTGCCCAAAATGGCGCCTCTCTAAAAAGTACCCTCCCCCAGCATGCCCTGCGAGGGAAAACCCTTCTGATTGGCTGTTTGCAAGGAGGTGCTTTGAGCTGAACTCCCTGTCGCCACCTAATCCCCCGGGGTGGTAAGGCACCTCAGGAACACAGAATGAACCGACAGCACAGGCCAACCTAAACAAAGCCAAACTTCATATGGATGAGAGCTAGGTAACTCTCTCATCCCCCTCTAAATTTGACAGTACAGGGGCGCTACACTCAGGGCCGCCATCAGGAATTTTGGGGCCCCTTACACAGCTTCAGGCATGGGCCCCCTGGAGCAGAGAACCGGGGGGGGGGTGCTGCCCGCATGAAATTGAGAAGCGGGGGGGGGGGGGTGCTGCTGCGAATTGAGAAGCGGGGGGGCCCTTTACAAAAATAAGAAATAAAGAAAAAATATTTATAAAAAAGAGGGGTAGCCATCCGGGGCCCTGGGGACCTCTGTGCCCTTTATAAAATAAAAAGAAAAAAGAGAGAAAATATTATATATATTTTTTTAAAATATAACATTTATCTAAAAAAAACAAAAACAAGGGGGTTGCCTTCCTGGGCCCTGGGGACCTCTGGGCCCTTTAATAAAAAATAAAAATATAAAAAAAATGTATAAAAAAAATAAAAATAAAACAATTATAAAAAAAGGGGGTTTGACACATGGGGCCCTGGGGACCTCTGGGCCCTTTAATAATAATATATATATATATTATATATATATATATATAATATATATATATATAAATATATATAATATGAAAATAAAAGAAATAAAAAAATATATGAATGAATGAATGAAAAACTTATATAGCGCAGCACATGCGAACTGAATCGCCTCTGGGCGCTTGTTGTTCCTGTCTCCTTTGATATCAAAAGAGATGTGTCTTGATCTTTCTCCTAAAAGCTAGGTGATTCTCCTCCAACCGAATGCTGGCTGGTTAAAGCGTTCCATAGTCTGGGACCTTGGACCGCAAATCTTCGCTCTCCTTTGGCCTTGTAGCTGGCTTTCGGAACCTGGAGCAGGTTCTGATTGGTGGATCGCAAAACACGATTGGGGTTATGAGCTTTAATTTTTTCGCATAGATATTGGGGAGCATTCCCATGGACACATCTATGCGTAAGACAGAGAGCTTTAAAAGCAATTCTGTCTTTGACTGGTAACCAGTAAAGGGATCTCAGTGAAGGTGAGATGGATTCCCAGGGTTTTTTCCCAGTCACAAGTCTGGCGGCCGTGTTCTGAACGACTTGCAGACGAGCGATTTGGTACTTGGGGAGTCCGAGGTAAAGGGCATTTGCATAATCCAGTCTGGAGTTAACAATTGCTCCCACCATGACTGCTAAATCTTCTTTGGGGATGAACGGAGTAAGTCTGCGTAGTAGGCGCAGCAGATGGTGAGATCCGCTGACTACTGACCCTATTTGTGCGTCCATTGTCATAAAGGAGTCAAAAATGACCCCAAGACTTTTGACTTTGGCGCTAGGGTGATAATTTTGCCCAGAATAGGCGGGGGTGTCCATGCTGTTGAAGGTTGATTCCTGCGCTTGGCGTGAAACAGGAGAAGTTCTGTTTTCGCTCCGTTGAGTTTAAGATAACTCTTTGTCATCCAGTCCTCTATCAAAGAGAGGCAGGTCTCTAAATTGAGGTGGTGATCCTTTATGTTGCAGATGCGGAAATAAAGTTGCGTGTCGTCTGCATATGAGTGATAGAGCAGTTTTTGGCTGCTGATAATCTCAAAAAGAGGACGAAGGTAGATGTTAAACAGCACCGGTGATAGAGGCGATCCTTGAGGGACTCCGCATGCTACTGTGCGTTTCTCAGATGTGAAATGTCCTAGCTTCACTGTTTGCGATCGGTTTTCCAGAAAAGAGGAGAACCAAGATAAATCGCCTTCTGCGACTCTGGCTACTTCAGCAAGCCGCGTCAGTAACAGTTTGTGGTCTACAGTGTCGAAAGCTGCGCTTAGGTCCAACAGAACCAAAAGACAAGATTCTCCTTCGTCTGCGGCCTCGAGAACATCGTCCCATATTTTGAGCAATGCGGTTTCAGTCCCGTGTCCGGGACGGAACCCTGATTGTAATGGGTCAAGTAGCTTGTGGGTATCCAGATGCTGTTGCAGCTGTTGTACCACTACTTTTTCCATTACCTTTGAGAGTACATTGAGGCTTGTTATGGGCCGGCGGTGGAGTGGGTCCTTGGGGTCCAGGGAGGATTTCTTCAGGATGGGTTGGATTATACCCTCTTTCAACTGTGAGGGTACTATGCCCTCCACGAAAGACTGGTTGATAAGCTGCGTGATGGGAGGAGCCAGGATGTAGGCGCATTCCTTCAGCAGTTTTGTGGGGATAATGTCATTTGGCGCTGTGCCATTACGCAGAGTACAAATGACATTCTTAGTGGTCTCAATGGAGATGGGTGCCAAGGTGAACTTACCTGATATAGGAGAATTACTATGGGTGTTGTGTGAGAGGCTGCAGGGGGGACTGGGGGGGGGAATTATTTTGCTGAATGCTTTCACGGATCGCCTCGATTTTATTAATGAAGCAATCCGATAGTTCATTGCAAAATTCTTGTGTGTCTTCATTGGGGGCTTCAATACATCCTGGGTTCATGGTCTGAGTGACCAGCTTGAAGAGTTCGCGGGGGCGGTTTAAGGCACCGTTGATAGCCTCAGAAAAGTATTTTTTCTTGGCTTGGAAAATTTCTTTGTGGTATTTACTTGTCGCCGCTTTGTAGATGGATAGGTTTAGCTCTGAAGAGCTTCTTTTCCAGGCAGATTCGGCCCTTCTGCGTTCTTGCTTCAGTAACGACAGCTGGTTGTTAAACCAGCTGCGGTTGTTTTTCCGGATGCGGGTTCGTCGTTTCGGTGCTACCAAGTCGGCTGACTGTAGCATGGCCGAGTTTATGGCTTCCAATGTTTCAACGGCCGTTTGATGCGGCTGAGTTGTTTCTATTTTTTTCCTTAAAGTGGTTTTGAAGAGTTCCGAGTGGAGCTTCTTCTGACATCTAGTCCAGTGTGTTGTCACTGGATTTGATGTTTTTGTTGTGGGGGGGATTGTGGAAATGAATTTAATTGCATGGTGGTCTGTCCATGGCAACTTTTCATTTTCCAAAATTTTTATTTCCAGATCTTGTCTGAAAATAAGATCAAGTGTGTGACCTGAAGCATGCGTGGGCCCACATACTAGTTGCTGTAACCCTAAATCTTCAGGTGGTCGATACAGGCATCAGCAATGGTGTCTTGTGAGGAATTGGCCCAGAGGTTGAAATCCCTGAGCAGCAACAGGTGTTTGCTGTTGAGGGTGTAAGTGGAGAAGAAATCCGTCCATGATGGTAGCAGCTGCGATTTTGGGCCCGGTGGGCCTATAGCAGAGCAGAATGTGGACGGTCTCCTTTGAATTTGTCTGTAGTTGCAGAGTAAGGGTTTCCATGAATGGAAGAGGGTTTTGAAGGGCTGGTTTTGTGATTGCAAGATGAGTCTTGTGGATCACCGCCAGGCCTCCCCCTCTTTGCCCTATTGTTTTCCGTGATAATACGGTAGTTTTCTGGCACCAGTTCTCCTAGAATGGTGTTACAGTCGGCTGCGAGCCAGCTCTCTGTTATAAAGAGGCAGTCTAAATCGTGTTGTAGAATGAAATCATGGATTTCAAGTCTGTGTTTTACTGCCGATCTTGTGTTGATCAAAGCACATGAAATGTGCTTAGGCTGGGGTAAACGGCTAAAATTTTTGATGGTCGATCGTCGATCGATCCTCAAAAGTTGCTCCATTCTTAGGGTCTTTTTGGTGATGGCTGGCAGTATTGCGGCGCAACTCCTCAGATCCCAAATGGTTTCTGCAGAGTACCGCAGATTAGCCATGGTAGCCATTCACCGGGGGCAAAGTAGTTATTTTTTTTGGTGACGATGGGGGGAGGATTCAGTGAATCTTCCCAGCTTGATCCAGAGGAAGGCAAAAAACCCCTAGCCGTGCTGTGTCAATTTGCTTTGGTAGGGGAAAAAATTCCTTCCTGATCCCTGAACGGCGATCGGGCAAACCCCTGGATCAAGTGTTATTAAGTTATGAAACAGGGGGGTGAGAGCTGTCACTGCTGCTGGGGTGTACCAAGATGGCCGCCGACCGGGAGCAGGACAAGGGACCCAGGCTGGTGTGTAGTCAGCTGGATGGACTGGGGTGGGGGTGGACTGGTTGTTGTGGGGTGGATGAGTCCTGCAGGGGGCTGGGGGCGAACTCCTGGGAGGTTTCTGGTGACTTGGAGGGGATTCTGTGTGTGAAATGCGGCGCGGTGTTAGGCCGCAGGTGAAGCCGCGGACTTTCCTGGATCGCGGCCCCGCGTTTGAGAGAGGCCTGGCGCGGAGGTCCGAAAAAAAGTCCTGGAATGGCGAAAATTGCCGTGGAGAGGTGGCAGGAGGGTGCCTCTGATGGTGATGGCTGTATGGGGGGCGTATGGAACAGAGTAAAGGAGGGGGGGAGCGGCTGGTTGTTGGGGGGGGGGCCGGAGTGGAGGAAGCGGATCGCGGGGGAGTTGTTTCTCCGCTGGGGGAGATTAGGCTGCCGCCGTGGCTGTCCTAACAAGGACCGCCACCTACGGGTCATGGGGAGGTGTAGATCGCCCTGAGTAGCAGGGGCTTACCTGGAGGGTGAGAAGCGGCCAGGGGAGGCGGATGAGAAGGCCTGCTGAGGCGGGGGGGTGGAAAACCCTGCCTGTCTGGAGCCCAGGAGCCACACGCCCTACTGGTAGGTACGTGCGCCGATTACTACTGGGACAGTTCTCGCCCTGGGGGAGGGTCACTTTTTCAGACCCAACAGGAAGAGCTCCTGGAACAGTTCTGTGTGTGCCGGGATGGAGGCACTCTTCCCTCCTAAACGTTAGCTCTCAAAATATATTTATTTTATAAAAAAAGGGGGGGTTGTCATCTGGGGCCCTGGAGATCTCCAGGTCCCTGTGGACCTCCGGACCTCTAAAAAAATAAAAGAAAAAAAATTGGCCCTTTAATAAAAAATAAAAGAAATATATATAAAAAAAAAAAAAAAAAATTTTAAATATATATATATATATTTTTTAAAAAGGGCTTGCCATCTGGGGCCCTTAGTGGCCTCCGGGCCCCTGGGGACCTTTGGACCCCTAAAAAAAAAAAAAAAAAAAAAAACAATTTTTTTTTTTTTTTAGGGTGGTTCCCATCCGGGCCCCTGGGGACCCCCGGGCCCCTTACAGGTGTAATGCCTGTACCCCCCTGATGGCGGCCCTGGCTACACTTTAAGTGTTACTGAACTGCAGCAGAGAAAATTCAGGTCACCTGCCCTACCAGACAGGGCAGTGCAGTGTGGCAGAGCTGTATGTTAATCTCAAGACTGGACGGACAGAAATACAGATGCTTTGACAGAAAAAATTGTTCCGTAACATATGATTTATCTGTGCATTTAGCTGCGTGCCTGGTGCTTAGCTTTAAGATGTGTGTGAGTCCCGCTATATATACAGTACGCATTCTCATTTTCTGGGGAAAAAAATCATTTTACGACATTAGAGCCCATTTTACATTCCATTGTTCGTTGGCAGCCAGAGCTAAAAGTAATTTTTTTTCAATTCCACCCCCATTGTCCCTCCTATTAAGCCCCGTCTTTCTCCTGTGAATGATTAGTTTCAGGAATGATATCTTTCCCAGGTAAGCCCACTAAACGCTCTGCCATTTTGTCTACTTATCGTTTCAGCTGTTTAAATCCATACTCCATGCGGCCATTATTATCAGTCAATAGAACCCGGTAGAGAATGCCTTGGGGAGATATTAGCGCTCACAACACAGAATTCTAATAGAGAAAACTGCTGTAGTTACAGATGGTGCGAGGAGATGGAACATGTGTGCCTCTCGGCCTTGGGGAGGAAGGATAAAATTAGACGCTAGGCAAAGAGCCTCTTTACAGCAAAACTCCGGAACACGGGACTTCACCAAACAAAATATTGTACCCATTTTTTACTCTCCGGGAAAGGGGGGGGACACTTTATTTTATTGTACTGAGGGGAGAAAGCATTGGAAAGAAGGAAGAAAAAGAGGAAGGAAAGGAGGAAAAAACAGAAGCAGATTGAGGAATGAAGGAAAAGAAGGATGTAGGGGGAAAAAGAAAAGAAAGGAAGGAGGGAGGAAGGAAGAGAGAGGAGGAGAGGGAAGCGGAGGAGGAGAGGGAAGCAGAGGAGGAGAGGGAAGCAGAGGAGGAGAGGAGGAGAGGGAAAGAGAGGAAGAGAGAGGAGAGGGAAGGATAGAGAAAGGAAAGGAAAGAAGGAGATGAAGAGAGAGGATGAGAGAGAAGGAGAGGAGGAGAAGGGAGGAAAGTAGGGGGAGGAGGAAAGAGAAAGAGAGGAAGAGAGAAAAGGAGAGGAGGAGAGGGCAGGAAAGGGAAGGGAAGTAAGAGAGGGAGTGATAGGAGGAAAGGGAAAGAGAGGAAGAGAGAGAAGGAAAGGAGAGGAGGGAAGGAGAGGAAAGGAAAGTAGGAGAGGGATGAGAGGAGTAGAGGGAAGGAGAGGAGAAAATGGAAGGAAAAGAGGAGAGGGAAGGAGAGGCGGTGAGAGGAGGAGAGGGAAGGAAGGGATGAGAGGAGGAGAGGGAAGGATAGGAGAGATGTGTTACGTACCTCGTGGATAGAGCCTAGTATGCAGGAAGGAGCCCCTCTTACAGCCCGGGTTCAGGGGCTGCTGGAATGGGGACAGCAAGCCCCGGAGCGCGGCGAGGTAAGAGTGCCTGGTGATGACAGCAGACCGGCCGGAATGGAGATCTTGCGGACAGGCGGTGTAGGAGACAGCGTCTCTGGAGGGCCACCGGAACCGAATAGCGGAAGCTGGTGAAACAAGCCGGGTTAGGTACAAGACAGGAGCAGGTATACAGCCAGCAAGGTCAGGTGAGCGGATACCCTGGAAGTCACTCTTAGTGGAGGTAGCGTTGTCAAAGTTCAGGCACAGGTCTGGTAACGATGGGCAGGAGAGCAGAGCGGAGTCAGATCAAGCCAGGGGTCGGTAGAGGTATTCGGGTAGTCAGACGGAGCCGGGTCAGAAATGGGTTCAACAGGTATCGGGTTCAAGCAGGTATCAGGTTCAATCAGGTATCAGGTTTCAACGGGTTTGTGGACACTAAGCTGCAGATCAGACAGCGAGGTGTCATTGCCGCTGCTGAGCTTTTAAAGGATAGATGGGCCAATTGGGCCTAACGCGCATGCGCGCGCGGCTCCCTCCGTGCACGCGCGCGCTCCCGCACGCGGCGCAGACGCGCGCCGTGCACGTGCGCGCACAATAGGTGCACGCGTGCGCATGTGCGGCGCGCAGACGCCCGCGATCGGGGTGCGAGCGCGAGCAACAGGGGCTCGTCGGAGCCCACAGGTAGGTCCCTGACAAGATGGAAGGTGAGGAAAGGAAATGTGGAGAGGGAAGGAAGAGAGGAGAGGAGGAGAGGGAAAGAGGGGAGGAGAGGGAAGGAGAGGGAAAGAAGGGAGGAGAGGGAAGAAAAGGAGGAGAGGGAAGGAAAGGAGGAGAGGGAAGAAAAGGAGGAGAGGGAAGGAAAGGAGGAGAGGGAAGGAGAGGAGGATGGGGAAAGAAGGGAGGAGAGGGAAGGAAAGGAGGAGAGGGCAGGAGAGGAGGAGATAGAAGGAAGGAGAGTGAAGGAAGAACACAGGGACATGACCTCAAACTAAATGGAGGAAAGTTCTTAGAAAGTATTATTTTACTGAAAGGGTAGTTGATTATTGGAATAAACTACCAACAGAGGTAGTGAGACAGTCAACAGTAAATGGCTTCAAACATTCTTGGTATAAACATAGGTCTGCTGTATAGTCTAACAACAAGGTTTTTTTAAAAGAAAAACAACCCCAAAAAAAAAAAAAACTTGATGGACTACTCAGTCTGTTTCTGTCATCACTTTTCTATGTTTCCATGTTAATGCCACAGAGGAAAACACCAGTCCATACACTCCAGCTCCAATGAATCAGCTTAGGGCAAGAGTCTCCAAACTCTGCCCTGAGGGCCAGATGCGATATTCTTCCCACTGATAACAATGATGGGGCACTATTCCTCTAACTGACACCTGCAATGAGACACTTGTTCTCCCACTGATACCAACTGTAGCGCCCCCTTGCTTTCAGCATGGACACTACGCTAAAGTTAGTTGGACTGGGAGAGTTATCTTTGCTCCCTGTCATGATTTACCTAAATTGTGACCTCTGCCATTTCAGAAAGGTCCACTGGGCCAGTCTGCATTCTAGGGATGTGGTATCGTCTCCTCCCTCGCGGGGCATGCTGGGGGGGGGGGGGTATATCCGTGACAGATGGAATATAAAAAGCCGCGCCACACAAAAAAATTTTTTTAGTTACACCAGTATCAATGATGGTAAACAAAATACTACTAAAGTCCATTGAAGTCCATAGTAATAGAAATAGCAATTCCCAGAAGAGATCCTCTGTATAATGTCACCAAACGAACACACTCCAGAAGGTGCACCCTCCACCAAGTGAATGAGCAGCTTACCAGAAGACAGACATAAGCCAGCGTCTGACTATAACCCAGTCACGGCCTTTAAATCCTTGTGGTTCCCAAGGTCATCCCGAGTGGACCAGGACGGGACACTACTTAAACTCCGGATAAAGAAAAAGGCGCACATAGCATAATTCCGTTGGCGAAAATGTAATATAAAAGTAAAAATGTACTTACACAGCACACATGGTAAACGAGCATAAAAGCAAATACAAATATTGCCGGCCGGCATGCAGGAGCCCTTCCTCCTCAGCGTGGTGACGTCACTGCGTCGCCTCCCATACGCGTTTCGTCACTAGAAGGACGTTCTCAATGGGGGTGAGAACGTCCTTCTAGTGACGAAACGCGTATGGGAGGCGACGCAGTGACGTCACCACGCTGAGGAGGAAGGGCTCCTGCATGCCGGCCGGCAATATTTGTATTTGCTTTTATGCTCGTTTACCATGTGTGCTGTGTAAGTACATTTTTACTTTTATATTACATTTTCGCCAACGGAATTATGCTATGTGCGCCTTTTTCTTTATCCGGAGTTTAAGTAGTGTCCCGTCCTGGTCCACTCGGGATGACCTTGGGAACCACAAGGATTTAAAGGCCGTGACTGGGTTATAGTCAGACGCTGGCTTATGTCTGTCTTCTGGTAAGCTGCTCATTCACTTGGTGGAGGGTGCACCTTCTGGAGTGTGTTCGTTTGGTGACATTATACAGAGGATCTCTTCTGGGAATTGCTATTTCTATTACTATGGACTTCAATGGACTTTAGTAGTATTTTGTTTACCATCATTGATACTGGTGTAACTAAAAAAAATTTTTTGTGTGGCGCGGCTTTTTATATTCCATTGCTTTCTGTTTATCACACGCTTGCTGCAGCCTGTAGTCCTTGGGGGGAGGGGTTTTTACAGCGCGTTTTTTTTCTACTATATATCCGTGACAGATGTCATGTGCTCTAAAATCTTTGTGGAGTCCTGGTTCCAGGTGCGGCATCCACCTTTAGGGTGCGCGCATCCATGGACCCTGCCGGCGTGGCCCATCTGGCCAAGCTTGCAGGCTTCACAGAGCCTCAACCGGAGGCGAAAGGGGACTCCAGTGACTTACTGGGTTCCCAGTACTATTAAATGGATCCCAGGCTGGGTGCCATGCGATTGGGGGATCGGCTCGAGGGGAACCCGGAGGCAGGTTGTCCACAGGGCCTGAACAAACCAATTGGGGATCTGGTGACCGGGATGCTGATAGGTACGCTTTACTGTCTCCCGGTGACCTGTGCTAGAATTTACTGGGACGATTCGCTCTGTTCATTCACCTAATCTCATCTAAAGCAGTTGGTCTGTGGCAGAGGCCCTAGAGTCAGGTCTGTGTGAAAGACCTGTTCCTCCCAGACATCTAAAGTGACACCTCGGCTGCCAGGTTAGAGAAAGAAAACCTGTCCGTGGGCACTTCACCCACTCAGGCAGGAGTGGCGACGAGTTTACAAATTGGTACTACCAAGGGCAGGCTTGCCCGTTCATATCCAGGCCTGACAACGCAAGTTCTCCTCTTCCTTCATCAACCTTTCTTCTCCTCCCTAACTGAAGTTGATGTTGGCTGTGTTGGCCTGGAAATAAAGCATTGGAAAAACCTTTATTGACTGTCTGGACCTTCGCTCACTACTTTGTTCCTGCATCACACCCCTAGACAACGCTAGGGTAACTTAATGTGCCGATCCCAACAATCAATAAGCAGCTCCTTCGGGGGTTGCGCTACACAACAATGGGGCACAATTCCTCCCCAATGGTGGGGCACTATTCCTTCCAATGATACCAATGATGGGGCACTATTCCTCCCACTGATACCAATAATGGTTTACTATTCCTCCTACTGACCATTAACCCTGAGGTCATATTTATTTCCACTGGTGCTGGGCCTGAGACATTTTCTTCCCCCCAATGGCCACAATCTGGCCCTCTTAAAGCCTGATTGACAGTAGACTGGTCCTTTGTTTGAAAAGATTGAAGACCCCAGGCCTAGGGGATGTCTTTTTAAGATTTATTGCTGGTAGAAAACTTTAGCAGGGATGAGTATGGAGTACTCCAAAATGCTCAGCACATAATGTTTAGAGGAAAATCTTCACCTTGAGTACTAGTGGATCAGTAACAAGGATCAGATTAGGGTCAAGTCCTTAGGACAGCTGCCACCTTCCAGCTTCCTCCCAACACGCTTCAGTGAGTTAGACAGCACCTCTCTAGACCAGATCTAGAGGTTCTGCAATCAGCTCCAAGCAAAGTCCATCCAGGTCCTCCACCCTGACACGGCTGAGGGCGATTTCCAGGGCACTGTACAGTCACAGGGAATCAAATTAGGGTCTTTACTCACAAGTCCCCAGGACAGCTGCCAGCTTCTTATGGACATGGTCTAGTAAGTGAGACAGTCTTTCTCAAGACCTGATCCCTTGTGGTAAAGTCCTGCACCCAGCTTCTAAGAGGTTCTATTTGGGCTCTTGGCCCTGTCACCACTAAGGCCTCCAGAATAGCTACACAGTCCATGGGCTTCCTAGGGGCAGAAGCCCCTCTGGTTTTGAAACCCTTTTGGGGAGAAGGAACCTTGCTCTTCCATGCTTCTGACTTTTTATCGGGAAAAATCTGTGTCGGCGTGCGGGTGTCCAATGAGAGATGATCTCAAATGTAAATCTCTCATTGCTGGCTCTCCCTCCTCACACAGAGACCGCATGTGAGGAGAGTGAGCGACCTGTGCTGCAGTGTGAGTGAACACTACATAAAACACAGTAAATACAGTGCCCACAGTACCTATCAGTGTCATCTGTCCCCAGTGCCATCTGTCCCCAGTGCCACCTGTCCCTGGTGCCAACTGTCAGTGCCATCGGTCCTCAGTGCCACCTATCAGTGCCATCTATCCCCAGTGCCACCTATCAGTGCCATTTGTCCCCAGTGCCATCTGTCATCAGTGCCACCTGTCAGTGTCATGTGCCATCTGTTATCAGTGTCATGTGTCATCAGTGCCACGTATAAGTGCCATCTGTCATCAGTGCCACATCAGTGTCATTAGTGCCACGTATCAGTGCCATCTGTCCCCAGTGCCACCTATCAGTGCCATTTGTCCCCAGTGCCACCTGCCAGTGCCATCTGTCATCAGTGCCACCTGTCAGTGTCACGTGCCATCTGTTATCAATGTCACGTGTCATCAGTGCCACGTATAAGTGTCATCTGTCATCAGTGCCACATCAGTGTCATCAGTGCCATGTATCAGTGCCATCTGTCATCAGTGCCACATCAGTGTCATCAGTGCCACGTATTAGTGACATCTGTCTTCAGTGCCACGTATCAGTGCTACCTGTCAGTGTCACGTGCCATCTGTTATCAGTGTCAAGTATCATCAGTGTCATCTGTCAACAGTGCCACATCAGTGTCATCAGTGCCACATCAGTGTCATCAGTGCCACATATTAGTGCCACCTGTCATCAGTGCCACGTATCAGTGCCACCTGTCAGTGTCACGTGCCATCTGTCTGAGATAGGCCGTCTATACATCAGATGTGATCATTTTGTTATGATTTGCACCATAGCTTGTAGACTCCCTAACTTTCCCACAGACCAAATAATAGCCACTAATTTGGGTTATTTGTTTTACCAAAGAAATGTAGCAGTATAAATTGTGGCCCAAATGTATGAAGAAAAATGTATCTTTTGCAAAATGTTATCACAGAAACTAAGATTTTTATTTATCTTTTTCTAAATTTTTGGTCTTTTTTAATTTATAGCGCAAAAAATAAAATACCACCAAAAAAAAGCTCTATTTGTATGAAAAAAAAGGACTACAAATTCATTTGGGTACAGTATTACATGACTGGGTATTTGTCTTTCAAAGTGTGAGAGTGCCGAAAGCTGAAAATTGGTCCGGGCAGGAGGGGGGTTTAAATGCCTAGTCGGCAAGTGGTTAAGTTTGCATCATGTGAAGGACGAGAAAAAGTGGAAAAACCCGGAGCCTTCCACCTGTTTGGCACAGAATGGGTTAAGTCATCAGTCTGCTATAAAGCAGGTCTTCAGAGACGACGAGCCTTTGTTAGAAAAGGTCAGGGAGCCCTAATCTTCCCTTAGTTATATCGATGACATTTATATTTATTGAGTAAAGAGGGAGAAGGGAAAAAAAAATGAAAGAAAGAAAAAAGGTTTCTAATGAAGAGTGTGTGAAGAATATGGATCAGATTATAAAGTTACATTTTAGATGAAAGTGACGGCTCCATCCCTCTCGCCTCCCCTCACCGAGACATCATTAGATCCTCAGAAATCCATCGCCCTCGCCACATCCATACGTCTCACGCTGCCGCCGACCATCTGCAGCAATAAGAAGGGCCCTGCTGGGTACCGGTGGAAGATCAGCTAGCGGCTAAGTTCATCTTTGCAATAATTTCCTATCAAATATGCTGTGCGTTTTCCAGTTTATTCATTTTTTTTTATGTGTGAGTCAAGCTACAGGCAAACATCTAAATGCACAATCAGGACGCGTTAATGTGAGCTCCTCTACCTGGTAAAGGATTTATGATTCTGTTTAGTAAGTCTTGTGATCCAAGCATTACATCAGGGACATCTTAATGCAAGGGCACTCCTGGGCACTGCCCAGGGGCCCCAGGTACATGGGGGGGGGGCCACAACAATCTTGCATTACATAATACTTGCCAACTGATGGGACAGTCATGCTTTTTACTAAACTGTCCTGACATGGTCGTGTCCTGGAAAGTGTCCCAGAACCTAATCTGTGCCCTCCTGATCCCAGTATTGTGCCCTCCTAACCCCCCCCCCCCCCGTACTGTGCCCTTCTGCATTCCCCCCTGTACTGTGCCCTCCTGATCCCAGTATTGTGCCCTCCTGGCCCCCTCCGTACTGTGCCCTACTGCATTCCCCCCTGTACTGTGCCCTCCTGATCCCAGTATTGTGCCCTCCTGGCCTCCCTCCGTACTGTGCCCTTCTGCACCCCCCCGTACTGTGCCCTTCTGATCCCAGTATTGTGCCCTCCTGACCCCCTCCTGTACTGTGCCCTTCTGCATCCTCCCTATACTGTGCCCTCCTGATCCAGTATTGTACCCTCCTGACCCCCCTCCGTACTGTGCCCTTCTGCATCCCCCCTGTATTGTGCCCTCCTGGTCCCAGTATTGTGCCCTCCTGACCCTCCCCTGTACTGTGCCCTTCTGCATTCCCCCCCTGTAGTGTGTCCTCCTGATTCCAGTATTGTGACTTCCTGATCCCCCCCCCCCGTACTGTGCCCTTCTGCATTCCCCCCCCCTGTACTGTGCCCTCCTGATCCCAGTATTGTGCCCTCCTGACCCCCCTCCGTACTGTGCCCTTCTGAATTCCCCCCTGTACTCTGCCCTTCTGATCCCAGTGTTGTGCCCTCCTGATCCCCCCCCCCTGTACTGTGCCCTTTTGCATTCCCCCTGTACTGTGCCCTCCTGATCCCAGTATTGTGCCCTCCTGACCCCCCCTGTACTGTGCCCTTCTGCATCCCCCCATACTGTGCCCTCCTGATCCCAATATTGTTCCCTCCTGACCCCCCCCCCCCCTCGGATGACCACATTTCCAAACTGTCATTCAGGGACACTCCCCCTCTCTCACCTTCCCCCAAAAAAGATGAGGGGGGGTAATGTAGTCTCAGGGGTTGATGGGGAATTTGCCAGCAGGTTATTTGTCAGGTGAATGTGCCACTTGCTACCAGATGGCAGTGCCGCGTGCCACCGATAGCCTCCCACCAGATGCAGTGCTGCTGTCACTCCCTCTGCATAAGCCACGTGCGTAGAAGGAAAGGAGTGGCGTCACTATCTGGAGAATGAAGATCACACCAGTCCCTGCTGCTTGCCGCTTGGTGCCGGAGAAGGAGGAGGTGCCGAGGTGGGTGGTGAGAGCAGTGCTGCACTAGGAACAGGCCTCGCTCCCGGCCTCACTGTCTGAGAGTAAATTGTCACTGGTTGCTAAATGCCAGTCAGCGCCGGCCCTAGCAACCTGTTCTGGAAATGTATTTACTAGTTAGTAGGGGGTGGCTGTGTCCTCTATTATATCTGAGACCTGAGTTGAAGGAAAAGACACACCCTCCGCCCAGACATAAATTACTCATGCAGATAGCCAAGGACTGAGAGAACAGACAGAAATCACACTCAATACTTTGGATACAGACAAGAACACACTATAATATCATATGCTTTGTTCATTTTTCATTCCTGAGGTTTACAACCACTTTAATACTGATATTAGACGCATGGGTCCACTTTAACTGCTTGCCAACCAGCACACGACTATATACGCCGACAGCATGGCACGGACAGGCAGAAGGACATATATATACGTCCCCTTTAAGAAGCCAGCATTGTGGGCATGCGCGCACCCGCAGGGTGCTCTGTGACTCCAACCGCGGGTCCTGTGGACTCGATGACCGCTGGGAAACCCGCGATCATCTCACAGGGAGGAACAAAGGGGAAATGCTGATCTAAACAAGGCATTTCCCCAGTCTTCCTAGTGACAGGACACTGATCACAGCTTTGTAATCGGAAGCTGTGATCACTGTAGTGTCACACACAGCCCATCCCTACACCCCCTAGAGTTATAACACATCCGTAGGCACACTTAACCCTTTCATCGCCACCTAGTGGTTAACCCCTTCACTGCCAGTGTCATTTTCACAGTAATCAGTGCATTTTTATAGCACTGATCGCCATTAAAATTCCAATGGTCCCAAAAATGTGTCAAAAGTGTCCGATGTGTCTGCCATAATGTCGCAGTATCGATAAAAATTGCTGATCGCCGCCATTAGTAGTAAAAAAGAAAAAATATTAATAAAAATTTCATAAATCTATTCCCTATTTTGTGGTCGCTATAACTTTTGCGCAAACCGATCAATAAACGCTTATTGTGTTTTTTTTTTAACCAAAAATGGGAAGAAGAATACGTATTGGTCTAATATGAGAAAGAAATTCGTTTTTTATATATTTTTTGGGGGATATTTATTATAGCAAAAAGTAAAAAATATTGCTTTTTTTTTCAAAATTGCCGCTCTGTTTTTGTTTATAGCGCAAAAAAAAAAAAAAAAACGCAGAGGTGATCAAATACCACCAAAAGAAAGCTCTATTTGTGGGGGGGGAAAAAGGACGCCAATTTTGTTTGGGAGCCACGGCGCACGACAAATTGTCAGTTAAATCGACGCAGTGCCGTATCGCAAAAAGTGGCCCGGTCATTGTCCAGCAAAATGGTCCGGGGCTGAAGTGGTTATTACCATTCTCAGGCGCTTGATGTCCGTTGCTGCCGAGGATAATTCATTGTCATTCTGTCCGCAGTATAAGACTGCGAATTTGGCCTTTGTCTACAAATGTCTTATGACAGACAGAACATCCTGTTTATGGATTTCTCTATGCAAATTTATTATGAAAAGTAGACAGATGAGCAGTCAGATTGCAGGTTCAAAGCCTTCACATAAATGATATAAATGTCACTTTAGCCACTTCTGCCAGGCTGTCCATCAACATGAAAAGTCATTCTCCGTCACCCGGGACTCTTGTTGCCGATCATTTTAAATTATAATTTTGTTATTGGTCGTGTTTTTACACCGCGAAATGTATTGTTGGAAAGCGGTGACTCGTAGGTCAGCATTCGGGATACGTTTAGGATATCGCTGTTTCGATGTAATCATTGAGTCAACATAAACCGATCACTAAAATCTGCTATCAGATTTATCAAGTTATTGTGACTTCAAAGACATTTGAGTTATTTGAAATCTTTCATTAAGATAGAAGAATTGGGTGCCCAATGACCAGACATTTTTTGCGATTCGGCACTGCGACGCTTTAACTGACAATTGCACGGCTGTGCGACGTGGCACCCAAATAGAGCTTTCTTTTGGTGGTATTTGATCACCTCTGCGGTTTTTATTTTTTTGCGCTATAAACAAAAAAAGAGCGACAAGTTTGAAAAAATTACAATATTTTTTACTTTTTTGCTACAATAAATATCCCCCAAAAAGATATAAAAAAATGTTTTTTTCCCTCAGTTTAGGCCGATACGTATTCTTTAGGGTTGTCCCGATACCACTTTATTAGGGCCGAGTACAAGTAACGATACTTTTTTTCATGTACTCGCCGATACTGAATACCGATACTTTTTTTAAATGTCATGTGACAGTTTTCAAACCACAATACAAACTAAGAATATTTTCTTTAGAATTATGAAGAACTCTAACTCAAGACATTATAAAAGAATAAAAATTTGTAAAAATTAAAAAAAATGTTTTGCTTGTCACGCAGTAGTAAAAAAACTCAAAGAATTTTCACAGAACATGTTGATAAATACAAAAAAAGTATCGGCAGAAGCATCGGGAGCATTTGCGCGGGTACAAGTACTCCCGCAAATACTCGGTATCAGTCACGATAACGATACTAGTCGGTATCGGGACAACCCTAATATTCTTCTACCTTTTTTTGGTAAAAAAAAATCCTAATAAGCGTTTAACGATGCGCAAAATGTATAGCGTTTACAAAATAGGGGATAGTTTTATGGCATTTTTGTTAATAATTATTTTTTTACTACTAATGGCGGCGATCAGCGTTTTTTTTTTTATGACTGCGACATTATGGCGGACACTTCGGACAATTTTGACACATTTTTGGGACCATTGTCATTTTCACAGCAAAAAGTGCTATAAATATGAATGACTCGTATAGCGCTACACATGCGAACTGAATCGCCTCTGGGCGCTTTTTTTTCCAGCCAGTGACTGCTTGGCTGGTGTGGTCATTTTACCCCGTAGGATATTGACACGCTTGGGACACCCAGTCATACAAACATATATACATATATATAGGGCCAATTTGGACAAGATCCAATTTACCTACCAGTATGTCTTTGGAGTGTGGGAGGAAACCGGAGTACCCAGAGGAAACCTACGCAGACACAGGGAGAACATGCAAACTCCAGGCAGATGGTGTCGTGGTCGGGATTCGAACCAATGACTTTTTTGCTGCTAGGCGAAAGTGCTACTCACCACACCACTGTGTTGCCCTCATGCACTGATTACTGTGAAAATGCCAATTGCAGTTTAGGAGTTAACCACTAGGTGGCGCTGTAGGGGTTATGTGTGACCTCATATGTGTTTCTAACTGTAGGGGGGCGGGGCTGTATGTGTGACGTCATTGATCGTCTTTCCCTATATGAGGGAACAGACGATCAGTGACACTGCCACTGTGAAGAACAGGGTAGGTGTGTTTACACTCACCTCTCCCCGTACTTCAGCTTCGGTGACCGATCGCGGGACACCGGCGGCAATCGGGTCTGCGGGTCCCATGGTCACGGAGCTTCGGACCGGGTTGCGAGCACGCTCGCGACCCACGGCTGGGCACTTAAAGTGGACCTACGGGTACGTGCTTGTGCCAAGCCGTGCCATTCTGCTGACGTATATGTGCAGGAGGCGGTCCTTAAGTGGTTAAACGGTGTGGGGTGCCCGCCAAAATCCAAACTAGACCCTTAGGTCTGGTCTGGTATGGATTTTGAAGAGAACCCCCATGTCAATTTTTTTTTTTTTTTAACTGCCATGGGGTCGCCCCTAAAATCCATACCAGACCCTAATCTGAGCATGCAGCCTGGCAGGCCAAGAAAGGGGGAGGGGGGAAAGCGAGTGCCCCCTTCCCTCCTCAACCATACCAGGCCAAATGCCCTCAACGTGCACAAAGCAGCACCTTAGCCCCATGTTGCTGAGGGCAGTGGCCTCTTTCCCACAACTCTGGGCGGTGGCTGTGGGGGTCTGCAGTCCTCCAGATTCCACCCCCCCCCCCCCCCCCCCCAATGTGAATGAGTAATGCGTTCTCCATTCATTTCAATGAGGAGGGGAATTTTTGGTGCATTTTATTTTTTTACCGCACCAAAAATGCAGCAAGCAGGACTTTGAAAAATGCAACGGACCCACAACTAACCAGTGTGAAGAGTCCCATAGGATTTAACGGTCATACGGTTTTCTTTCCCATTTTTTAACACACGAATAGAAGAAAAAACCAATCAGTGGGAAAGCAGCTTATGTGTTAAAAATTAGAAAAACACCAAAGCAAAGCGACTAACATTACAAGAGACAATTTCACAACTGCGTGATATCAAGAGCTTTATTATTGCTGTATAACATCAGACAATGGATATGTGATAATGAACATGTGGTCTTGAAATGCTCTGAAAGCAGAGATTATGTTGTATCTCAATGTACTTCTGCTGATCTCTTCTTTTAGAATCTCTTGTAAGTAAGGAATTAATAAGCAAAACAATTATCTTCTGGAGTATGAAAATCCAATACATCAGGGGTGTCAACCTCAACTTCATTGCAAGCCGCATCAGCATTATGGTTGCCCTCTAAGGGCCAGTTGTATCTCTAAGACTAGGTGTCCAGAGCACCCCACCCCCTACCCCCCCTACATCAGATGTCAAAAGCGCCCCCACCATCAGAAGTCAAGAGTCCTCCATCCTCCCTTACATCGCAGTGTACCCCCCTTATCTTGCGCTGCTCTTGGGAAGAAGCTGGGGGTGGAGCTAGGAAGCAGGGTCTGGAGGAAGACCAGAGGAGGGCTGGAGTCAGCTGCCAGAGTCTTCTCTAGATGAGGGGGTGCTGCAGCTGCACAGAAAGGTCAGCAGCACAGTGGTGTAGTGGTTAGCACATTCACCTAGCAGCAAAAGGATCACTGGTTTGAATCCTGAGCCCAACACCATCTGCTTGAAGTTTGCATGTTCTCCCTGTGTCTGTGTGGGCTCTCCGATTTCCTCCTACACTCCAAAGACATGCTGGTGGATCCTGTCCAAATTGGCCCTAGTATATACAGTACAGACCAAAAGTTTGGACACACCTTCTCATTCAAAGAGTTTTCTTTCTTTTCATGACTATGAAAATTGTAGTCACACTGAAGGCATCAAAACTATGAATGTAACACATGTGGATTTATATACATAACAAAAAAGTGTGACACAACTGACAATATGTCATATTCTAGGTTCTTCAGAGTAGCCATCTTTTGCAGCAGACACATCTCTAGAAGAACTGATAAGAGGAGACTGTGTGAATCCGGCCTTCATGGTAGAATATCTGCTAGGAAACCACTGCTAAAGAAAGGCAACAAGCAGAAGAGACTTGTTTGGGCTAAAGAACACAAGGAATGGACATTAGACCAGTGGAAATCTGTGCTTTGGTCTGATGAGTCCAAACTTGAGATCTTTGGTTCCAACCTCCGTGTCTTTGTGCGACGCAGAAAAGGTGAACGGATGGACTCTACATGCCTGGTTCCCACCGTGAAGCATGGCGGAGGAGGTGTGATGGTGTGGGGGTGCTTTGCTGGTGACACTGTTGGGGATTTATACTGAACCAGCATGGCTACCCCAGCATCTTGCAGCGGCATGCTATTCCATCCGGTTTGCTTTTAGTTGGACCATCATTTATTTTTCAACAGGACAATGACTCCAAACACACCTCCAGGCGGGGAAGGGCTATTTGACCAAGAAGGAGAGTGATGGGGTGCTGCGCCAGATGACCTGGCCTCCACAGTCACCGGACCTGAACCCAATCGAGATGGTTTGGGGTGAGCTGGACCGCAGAGTGAAGGCAAAAGGGCCAACAAGTGCCAAGCATCTCTGGGAATTCCTTCAAGACTGTTGGAAGAGCATTTCAGGTGACAAGAGAATGCAGAGAGTGTGCAAAGCAGTCATCAAAGCAAAAGGACCTAGAATATGACATATTTTCAGTTGTTTCACACTTTTTTGTTATGTATATAATTCCACATGTGTTAATTCATAGTTTTCATGCCTTCAGTGTGACTCCACAATTTTCATAGTCATGAAAATAAAGAAAACTCTTATGCCGCGTACACACGATCACTTTTTGTGATGTAAAAAACGTTGTTTTATCTCATGAAACAAAACGACGTTTTTCAAACTTCATTTTAAAAAACGATGTTGCATACACACCATCGTTTTTCCAAAATGCTCTAGCAAAGCGCGGTTACGTAAGACACTTTGGACGGCACTCTGTTCCATTGAAACTCCCGTCTCATAACTTGCTTCTGGGCATGCGCGGGTTTAAAAACTTTGTTTTAAACGTCATTTTGCCCACACACGATCATTTTTTGTGAAACAAAAGACGACATTCTGAAAAACGACATAAAAAATTCAAGCATGTTCGAATTTTTTTTTGGTCGTTTGTTTGAAGACATAAAACGACATTTTGCCCACACACGATCATTTTAAATGACGTTTTTTAAAACGTTGTTTTGTTTCATCACAAAAAACGACCGTGTGTACGCGGCATTAGAATGAGAAGGTGTGTCCAAACTTTTGGTCTGTACTGTATGTGTGTCCCAAGCGTGTTGAGATCCTACGGCGTAAATGACCGCACCAGCCAGGAAGACACTGGCTGCAAAAAGCACCTAGAGGCGATTCAGTTGGCATGTGTAGCGCTATACAAGTCAACCATTCATTCAGAAAGGTGCAGGATCTGCAGGAGGAGTTCTCTGCTGCCGACTGCCGAGACAGGGGGAACAGAGACAAGCCTCTCCTTGCAGGTGCACGAAGAAGCATAGAATCTAGTGGAGGAGTCAAAGGTGTGCAGCCTATTGCATTAGAGTGTGTAGCCCAAAGCTCAAACACATACTACAGATAACTCACTGTGTTTTTACATATTTACTGGCTCCTTCCCCCCATTCATCCTAAATGCCTCCTAAAATTCATCCTGCAGCATCAGCCCCCGGTAGAGGGAAGCCAGCAGCAGTGTGGGTGGAAGGGTTACTAGGGCAGTAATGGGAATCTATACTACACAGGGTGATTAGGGTGTGCCTGGGCACACCTGGCACACCTTGTGCGCACGCCTATGGGAGGAGTTCTGTCCTCCTCTCTGCTGCCAACTGCTGAGACAAGGGGAGGCGGAGACAAGGGGAGGGCCGCAGCTGCAGGGGAAGTGCAAGGGCCACAGGAAATGGCCTGGCGGCCGAATTAGGCCCGTGGACCTTGTGTTTGACACATGTGCAATACATCATCTACATCTTCATTCACGACATTGTTTTATTCCTAAACTATAGGTGCCGTGATTCAGAAGACCTTTTTAGATCTGAAAACTCCACCTGAGCCATTTAGATTTCTTGGGTGCCACTCTTAATTAAACAAATAGGAAACCAAGTGGAGGAATGTTGGGTGTTCAGAAAAGTTCTGATGCAATAGACAGAGCTGACTTCTTCGTGTAACACGTGCAGAAGAACTGGTGGAAATATATCAGTGTTCAGTGCTATAGTCAGAGTCGTGTCAGTTGTCAGTGGCAGGGGAAAAGACATCCTTCTGGTGTGGGGTCCAGTAAAGTAGTTTGGCGTCCAGCCATTGGCCATATAGGATAAGGTGACCAGATTTTTAAAATGAAATCTGGGGACATATTTTTTATTTACTAGTAATGGAGGCAATCAGCGTTCTCTGCCCGTCGCCGCCCGCCTCACAGCCTCGCAAGTCTTCGCCCCCCGGCTACTACTGGATGGGGAGCGGAGGAAGATCACTCCGCCAGGGAAGGCAACGAGATAAGCAGGTGGATGGCCAGGATTTGAGCTAAGGCAGAAGAACATGCAAGTGAAGCTGAATGGGCATGCGCCCAAAACTAAAGAAATATTTCCTTCGCTCCGACCAGCACATGAATATCAGAAAGGGGCACAGATAATGGAAAAAATACACCCCCCCCCCCTATGCTAGTAGGCACGGCGGAGCAGGGGTGTGTAATTCTAATTTTTTTATTTTAATTCTGCACTGATTGTCTTTGAAATTGCCCCTGCCCCCTATTAAATCCAATCTGGGGACAAAACCAGGGACAGACATGGTCCGGGGACAGTGTCCTCAATCAGGGGACTGTCCCCTGAAACTGGGGATGTCTGGTCACCCTAATATAGGACGCTAACTCACACATAAGAGCAATGTCATCATGACAACATTTCACCCAAGCAACCATGTCAGGAACACGGCGCCAGCAATCAGACTAAGATGTGTTGTCTGGCTAATAGGTGGGCACATTTCTATGGGCATAGAGGATGGATGGCACCTACAGTACATCATTGCTCACAGGTACGTGCACGTGCAGTCAGCAGCCTATTTAAACCTGAACTCTCTACTAGCTCTTTGCTGAATGGTCTTCAGTTTTGTTCTTGTTATCCAGTTCCTGACACGCATCTTGATCCTGTTACTGATCCGGCTTCCTCGCAGACTTTGCTCTCGGATTCTCCTTGTCTGCTTATGTTATGCGTTTTGTCAGTGCTACCGACCTTGGCTTGGACTGTTGACCAGGCTTTTGCCCAGTGAATCTGTACCTCGCTGCCCAACTGTTGCCAACTTCTGCCTGTTCCTGACTCTGCCCTGGTGCCTTTCAGATGGCTATCACTTGCCCAGGTTTGGGACCTGACTGCACCCTCAAGCGGACTTGTCAACAATTGGTATTGTTGCTGTACTTCTGCTCATCAGATACCCGTGCTGTCAAGTTTCTGCTCACAGTGTCTACATCTTGGCTCTTGTGTCCTTACTTTGCCCCTGTTGACCTCATCTCAACTTGCAGGGGTGGTTGGATTGGAACTGTGAAAGAGACAACCCTCGTTATCTCAGGCTCTGCATACAGGTGCATGAAAAAACAAATTAAACTGGCAGCATGCAGTTCCCCTGTGCTTGCCAGCAAGTGGTGTGGGCACAGATATGGCTCTCCTTTCCCCTCCCTCTCTCCCCCTCTCCCCTCTCTCCAGTAAGTGGTGTGGGCACAGATATCGCTCTCCCTCCCCTCCCTCTCCCTCTCTCCCCTCTCTCTCTGCCTCTCCCCTCTCTCCAGTAAGTGGTGTGGGCACAGATATCTCTCTCCCTCCCTTACTCCTTCTCTCCCCTCTCTCACTTTCTCTACCCCTCCCTCTCTCCCCCTCTCCCCTCTCTCCAGCAAGTGGGGTGGGAACAGATATCTCTCCCTCCCCCACTCTCTCTCCCCTCCTCTCTGTCTCTCTTTCCTCTCTCTCCTCCCTTATCTCTCCCTCCCTCTCTCTCCCCCTCACTTTCCCCCTCTCTCTACTCCCTCTTCCCCCTCTATCTCTCTCTACTCCCTCTCCCCCCCTCTCTCTCTACTCCTTCTTCCCCCTCCCCTCTCTCTCTACTCCCTCTCCAGTGTCTCTCTACCCCTCTCACTCTCCCTCTCTATCTCTCTCTCTACTCTCTCCCTTCTCTCACTACCCCTTCTCTATTTCTCTCTCTCTACTCCTTCTCCTCCTCTACTCCCTCTCCCCTTCTCTTTCTCTCTCTACCCTCTCTCTCTCTCTCTACTCCCTCTCCCCCTCTCTCTCTCTCTCTCTACTCCCTCTCCCTCTCTCTCTCTCTCTACTCCCTCCCCCCTTCTCTCTCTCCATCCCTCTCTCTACTCCCTCTCCGTTTCTTCCTCTTCCCCCCTCTCTCTCTACTCCCTCTCCCGTCTTTCTCCCCCGCTCTCTCTCTCTACTCCCTCTCCCGTCTCTCTCCTCCGCTCTCTCTCTCTCTCTACTCCCTCTCCCCTTCTCTCTCTCTCCCCTCTCTCTACTCCATCTCCCCTTCTCTCTCTCTCTCTTTACCCCCTCTCTCTCCTCCCTCTTCCTACCCTTCTCTTCCTCTTCCTATCAAAGTGGACCTCCAGTAGGGTCACCAGACATCCTTAGTTTCTGGGGACAGTCCCTGGATTGAGGACACTGTCTCCAGACATGGCCTGTCTCCAGTTTTGTCCCCAGATTGGCTCTGAACAGGGGTTGGGGCAATTTCAAAGACAGTGCAGAATAAAAAAAAATCTGTATTTTACCCACCCGCTTCGCCGCTCTTACTAGTTTAGGGGGGTGTAATTTTTTCCCTTATCTGTGTCCCTTTCTGATGATAATGTGCTGGTCGGAGCGGAAGGAATATTTTTTCAGTTTCGGGTGCATGCCCATCGAGCTCCGCTCACATGTTCTTCTGCCTTGGCTCAAGGCCCGGCCAGCCGCCTTCCTGCTTATCTCCTTGCCTTCCCTGGTGGAGTGATCTTCCTCCGCTCCCCACCCATTAGTAGCCAGAGCCCGGAGAGTAAAACTTGACAGGCTGTGAGGCGGGCGGCGACGGGCAGAGTCGCTGATTGCCACCATTACTGGTAAAAAGAAATGTCCCCGGATTTCATTTTAAAAATCTGGTCACCTTAACCTCCAGTAATATGTAAAAGCAGGAAATAAGTATTCTTATCTATGACCTCGGAAAATCTCAGGGAAAGTTATTTTTTTTTTCCCAGCAAATGAGTGTAATTTCTACTAAACATGACAACATCATTAAGTACATAATTTCCCTGAAGGGAATGGAGCATTGGCCAGGGCTACAGGGAAACCAGGAAGTAGAAACCAAAAAAAGGAAGTAAAGTAAGGGCAGCGTTAGGAAATTTCTCATCAGCTGCTCTCCAGGATTGAGTCTGAAAGAGTGACTCCTCCCCAGGGCTTGAACTGACTCCAGTAGTAATCGGCGTGCGTCCTAAGAGTAGGACGTACGGCTCCTGGAGCCAGATAGGCAGGGTTCTCCTCCCCCAGCATCAGCCTCCACTGTCAGATCCGCTCCGACCTCGAGCCGCCCCTGGATCCCCTGGTTTCTCTCTCCCTCTGGAGCCCCCACCTGCCAGAAACCAGACAGGCAGACGGTGACAGACACTGCTAGGCAAGCCTGCACTATCCCTCCATTCCTCCTGCAATCCACCGCTTGGCTTCCCCCTGCTTCACCTGACCCCCCTGGCTTCCCTCCCTCACCCTTCTCCAGCAGGTAAGCCTTTCACTGAGGCTGCAGACGGCCGTCCTTTTGAGGACAGCAGCTGCTGCCACTTAAAAGCCCCTGCTATCTCCCTATCCACATCTCCCCTCCTATACCCCCTCACTACCCATCCGCCACCTGCCCTGCAATCCTTGGCAATTTTCAGCCATTTCTGGCATTTCTGGCTTCCAGGCCGGCGTTTTTCGAGACATCCGCGCCGGCCTGGAAGCAATCGCGGCAGCCGCAATTTAGGAAAGGCCGCGGCTTCACCCGCGGCCTAGTGGCGCGCCGCTTCTCACCCCCTCCAACCGCCACCAAAGTCCGAAAACGGACTTGAACCCCACCCCATACCCCCAGGAAAGTTACCTCACACCCCGGTCTAGTAATCCTGGCCCCAAATAGTAGCACCGATCCACCCAATCTGGAAGCTTTACCAGTCTGGATCCTGCTACCGATCGGCAGGCCATTTTTGCTGCACCCAGCCCCAAATCTTAATCACCACTACAACTTGATCCAGGGGTTACCCGATCGCCTCTTACAGGGGTCAGGAAGGAATTTTTTCCCTGCCGGAGCATATTGGCCGAGCGCCGCCAGGGTTTTTTGCCTTCCTCTGGACCAAGCCAGGAGAGAGGAGTTTAGCCAATTCCTCTCCCCACTGCCCTAAAATCCCCCCCTCCCCCCCCTGGTGTATTGGCGAACATGGCATGTAGGCAATATTCTGCCGAGACCATTTGGAGTTTGAGGCAATGCGCCGCAATACTGCCAGCCATCACCAGAAAGGCCCTAAGAACTGAGCGACTATGGAGAACCAATCATAGATCGACGGTTAGACATTTCAGACATTTACCCCAGGTCAAGCACATATCATGTGCTCTGATTAACACAAGATCGGCAGTAAAACACCGACTAGAAATCCGCGACTTCATTCAACAAAAGGATCTAGACTGTCTTTTTATTACAGAGAGCTGGCTCACAGCCGACTGTAACACCATTCTAGGAGAATTGGTGCCAGAAAATTACCGTATCATAACGGAAAACAGAATAGGGCAAAGAGGAGGCGGCCTGGCGGTGATCCACAAGACTCATCTTACGATCACCAAACCAGTCCGCCAAAACCCTCTTCCATTCATGGAAACCCTTACTCTGCAACTGCAAGCAAATTCAAAGGAGACCGTCCACATTTTGCTCTGCTATAGGCCACCCGGCCCAAAATCGCAGCTGCTATCATCATGGACGGATTTCTTCTCCACTTATACCCTCAACAGTAAACACCTGTTGCTGTTAGGGGATTTCAATCTCTGGGCCAATTCCTCACAAGACCCCATTGCCGACGCCTGTATCGACCACCTGGAAGGATTAGGATTGCAGCAACTAGTATGTGGGCCCACACATGCTTCAGGTCACACACTCGATCTTATTTTCAGACAAGCTCTGGAAATAAAAATTAGGGAAAATGAAAAATTGCCATGGACAGACCACCAGGCAATTATATTCAGTATTTCCACCATCCCCCCCGCAACAAAAACATCGAATCCAGTGGCAACACACTGGACTAGATGTCAGAAGAAGCTCCACTCGGAACTCTTCAAAACGACTTTAAGGAAAAAAATAGAAACAACCCAGCCGCAGCAAACGGCCGTTGAAACATTGAAAGCCATAAACTCGGCCATGCTACAGTCAGCCGACTTGGTAGCGCCGAAACGAATAACCCGCATTCGGAAAAACAACCGCAGCTGGTTTAACAACCAGCTGTCGTTACTGAAGCAAGAACGCAGAAGGGCAGAATCTGCCTGGAAAAGATGTTCTTCTGAGCTAAACCTATCCATCTACAAGGCGACAACAAGAAAATACCACAAAGGAATTTTCCAAGCCAAGAAGAATTATTTTTCGGAGGCTATCAACGGTGCCCAAAACCGCCCCCGCGAACTCTTCAAGATGGTCACCCAGACCATGAAACCAGGATGCATTGAAGCCCCCAGTTCGGACACACAAGAATTTTGCAATGAGCTATCGGATTATTTCGTTAATAAAATCGAGGCAATCCGTGAAAGCATTCAGCAAAATTTTTCTCCCCTCAGCCCCCCCTGCAGCCTCTCACACAGCACCCATAGTAATTCTCCGATATCAGGTAATTTCACCCTGGAACCCATCTCCATCGAGTCCACTAAGAATGTCATTTGTACTCTGCGCAATGGCGCAGCACCAAATGACATTATCCCCACAAAACTGCTGAAGGAATGCGCCGACATCCTGGCTCCTCCCATCACGCAGCTTATCAACCAGTCTTTCTTGGAAGGCATAGTGCCCTCACAGTTGAAAGAGGGTGTAATCCAACCCATCCTGAAGAAACCCTCCCTGGACCCCAAGGACCCACTCCATCGCCGTCCCATAACAAGCCTCAACGTACTCTCTAAGATAATGGAAAAAGTAGTGGTACAACAGCTGCAACAGCATCTAGATACCCACAAGCTACTTGATCCATTGCAATCAGGCTTCCGTCCCGGACATGGGACGGAAACAGCATTACTGAAAGTATGGGACGATGTTCTCAAGGCCGCAGACGAAGGAGAATCTTGTCTCCTGGTTCTGTTGGACCTAAGTGCAGCTTTTGACACTGTAGACCACAATCTGTTACTGACTCGGCTTTCTGAAGTAGCCAGGGTCGCAGAAGGCGATTTATCTTGGTTCTCCTCTTTTTTGGAAAACCGATCGCAAACAGTGAATCTAGGACCTTTTACGTCTGAAAAACGCACAGTAACATGCGGAGTCCCTCAAGGATCGCCTCTGTCACCAGTGCTATTCAACATCTACCTTCGTCCTCTTTTTGAGATTATTAGCAGCTAAAATCTACTTTATCACTCTTATGCAGATGACACACAACTGTATTTCCGCATCTGCAACAGACAGGATCACCACCTCAATCTAGAGACATGTCTCTCTTTGATAGAGGACTGGATGACAAAGAGTTATCTTAAACTCAATGGAGCGAAAACAGAACTTCTTCTGTTTCACGCCAAGCGAAGGAATCAACCCTCAACAGCGTGGACCCCCCCGCCTATTCTGGGCAAGCTCATCACCCCTAGCGCCAAAGTCAAAAGCCTAGGGGTCATTTTTGACTCCTTTATGACAATGGACGCACAAATAGGGTCAGTGGTCAGCGGATCTCACCATCTACTGCGCCTACTACGCAGACTCACTCCGTTCATCCCTAAAGAAGATTTAGCGGTCGTGGTGGGAGCAGTTGTAAACTCCAGGTTGGATTATGCAAATGCCCTTTACCTCGGCCTCCCCAAATACCAAATCGCTCGTCTGCAAGTCGTTCAGAATACGGCCGCCAGACTTGTGACTGGGAAAAAACCCTGGGAATCTATCTCACCTTCACTGAGAGCCCTTCATTGGCTGCCAGTTAAAGACAGAATCGCTTTTAAAGCTCTCTGTCTTACGCATAGATGTGTCCATGAGAATGCCCCCCTTTACTTATGCGAATTAATAAAAGCGCATAATCCAAATCGCGTTTTGCGATCCACGAATCAGAACCTGCTCCAGGTTCCGAAAGCCAACTTCAAGTCCAAAGGAGAAAGAAGATTTGCGATCCAAGGTCCCAGACTATGGAACGCTTTACCAACCAGCATTCGGTTGGAGGAGAACCACCTAGCATTTAGGAAAAAGGTCAAGACTTTTCTCTTTTGATATCAAAGGAGACTGGAACAACAAGCGCCCAGAGGCGATTCAGTTCGCATGTGCCGCGCTATATAAGTTTTCATTCATTCATTCATTCATTCAGAGATACATGCCGATATGAATTTTAATTAGGGAAAGAGAGAAAAGGTTCACTTTATGCTTGTGCCATCATCCTATATGACTTTTCTTCTCTTACTGTTCCCAGTAAAGTTGGAAGCCATTTTGGGAGGAACCCAATGAGGTTTCTATTTATTCTGTGTCGATGGGGGATCACTCTCAGGCCTGGATTTCTAAAGACAGAGCAGGACCTGGTATGCAGGTAACATGAGCCCTGAGTTCAGTAAAGAACCCTCTACGTAGTTTAAGGTTAAACCTCTTTTCTTCTAATTTTAATGAGTGGCTACGTGTCTTGTTAACCTCCCTTCCACAAACAGTTTTATCCCTATCGTGGGGGTCACCAGTACGGTATTTGTAAATTGAAATCATATCCCCTCTCAAGCGTCTCTTCCCCAGAGGGAATACGTTCAGTGCTCGCAACCTTTCCTCATAACTAATATCCTCCAGACCCTTTATTGGCTTTATTGCCCTTCTTTGTACTCACTCCATTTCCAGTACATCCTTCCTGAGGACTGGTACCAAGAACTGGACAGCATACTCCAGGTGCGGCCGGACCAGAGTCTTGTAGCTGGAGAATTATTGTTTTATCTCTGGAGTTAACTGCAGTCTTTAGGGAAGCCCATGCTAGAGAACCTCAGCATGCCATAAGGGAAGCACAAACCAAGCATTGAATGGGTTAGCAATCCTGCATGTGTTCCCTCTACCCAACACAGGTATACTTCAAGTGCTTCCATGCTAATTGATCCAGCTGTGATGGAGGTTACTAAAATTAATATTTTGTGTTATGCTACTTTTTACTAAAACCATTGAAATGTTGCTTTTCTTTCCTTATATTATTTTATTACTTTTATTTCTTTTATTTCTTGATAAATATATATGGGTGCGGGTATTGCAACAAGTGTTATAATCCTTAAATGAAGTAAAAGATTATAGGGTTAAGATCTCAGCCTGAAGAAAAACTGAAGACAGATGGTTTAACTATTAAGTGAAGACAGCTGCTACTGCACTCCTAAACAGCTCCTCCCATAGCCCCCTCCATCGACCAAAATAAATATGGCGACTTTGGTAGGAAAGAATGTGCCACGAGGACTTTGTGCCAAAAACAGACGTTACAGGAAGAAGCCATATATGGACTAAGCCAAGAAAAGGTGCTCATGTGAATGATGTTATTCTGTCTATAAAGCTGTTGTAATAAAGGGTTGGGTCTCTCTCTACACTGGGACACGAAAGAAAGCAGACTGTTTGTCTTTTTCCTTGAGTTTGGAACAACGACAGAATAGTTATTTCACAGCTTAGTCATACACAGTCATACCCAGTCACTTAGATGCCTGTCAATCAGCGTCAGGGCTGATCCTAGGCAGGTGGGTGGGGTGCGGTGCACCCAGGCGCCACAAAGGTGGGGGCACTGAAGCACCAGAGTGCTCCCCTCCCCAAGCCCGTCCCTCCTCCCTCCTCCTGTCAGAGGAGGAGAGCGAAGAAGTGTATGTCTCTGTGTGGAGAGAGACCAGCCATGCAGTGACGTACTTAACGTGTCCGTGTTAGGGGAGCATCTCTGTGTTTGAGTCATTGCCATAGAAACAATTGTAAAGGGGAGGAGTTGGTAAGATGACCACGCCCATGTGGGGGCGCCATAAATATTTCTGCACCCAGGCGTCTGTGACCCGAGGATCAGCCCCGATCAGCGTGCATCTTTTCCAGGGGTCAAGTCCTGGAAAAAAAATGTGGGAACTCCCACCTAAGATCCACCCCCCCACCAAAAAAAAAAATGATACGCTCATATGCATTATTACTAAACCGCATGTTTGTTTTTTTCGATCCACTGTACCTTAGTAATCCTTTATGGTACTGGCCGCTTCCTATATACATATTCATCAGGTAAGTTCTTTCTAAATCCTGCGATATCTCGCGGCAGACCCCCGCAATGTCTCCTGAGAACAATGACAAAAGCTCCCAGGAGACATTGCGGCATCGAGGAAGTGACAGAATACCCGCACACTACACGATGAATCCATATACAGGAAGCGGGCAGTAACAAAGGATTACTAGGGTTCGCCTGCCCCTGACAGTGACTCGAGCTGGGCATCGCCGCTTAGTGAAGGATTGGCTCAGGCGGCTCGGCTGCTCTTGTCCTGCAAAGGGAACTGCGTTCCTGCTGTGAAAAAAGTGCAGGAACTCCATTCCCATGCATTCCCGCAGGACTTGAGCCCTGATCTTTTCCCCTTGAGCCACTGTCTATGACATCATGCTGTACATTGACATAAGAACTTGGCACAAGGTGTATCCTATCCAGTGACTGGCAGAACGTGGCAATAACAATAGACAGAGTGACTCCGATCATCAACACTTTATCTCATCTCTATATTAATGTTAGACGACACATCAGAGCCCGTCTTCGGTGATCTCATCCCATGTGCCTCCGTTGTGTACAAAAGATTTTTCTCTTGTACTTGAACTCCTAAAGCCAAATTCCAAAGCTGGTACTCTCATCGCTCCTGTTATTCTGATAGCGGTAATTTTAAATCGTTGTTTTTCACATAAAAGGTTTTTTTTTCTTTTTTTTTTTTCCTGCCATCCTTTGGAATTTAGTGTATAGATTACTAAGGTTCAAAATAACAAGCAAAAAATTCCCTCTCAACACCGGATAAGTAAAATGTTGTATAGGTCAGTCAATTTTTTTCTAAGGATAATTGTACTTTACAACAAAAACAAAAAAAAACAAGCACTTTTAAATGATATCAAGAGGTGGAGCCATGGGGAACATGGCAAACTGCGCCCCCCCATTAAAAAAAAAAATATTTGCCCAACTAATCTGCATGCATAATTTCCCCCTCCTCCCAAATCCGCCCCCCTGATGAAATCACCTGCCCAACACGAATCTACAGTACCTCCCCCCAAAAAAATTCCCCACTTCTAGTAGAAACCCATTACCCCTCAAACATCCCCTATGAGCAAAAATCCTCTCTCCCCACTCCAAATCCCTCCTCCCAGCACATATTCTCACCTTCCCCCATCGTAGCACATATCTCCCTCAAATTTCCCCCTCCTAGTACAAATACCCCCAATTATCCCTGCTAGCACAAATCCACCCCCCTCCAAATCCCCTCTTATAGCCAGCAGCACTGATCAAATGGCAAAAAGCCAACAGGGCCGTTCTGTAGATCGACTTCTGTACAACCACCCTGCCAATACATGGATCGAAATTCATCCAGTCCCTGCTGAACCAGTTAAATTTCGATCCATGTATGGCCGACCTACATGGGGTTGTAAAGGTTCATGTTTTTTCACCTTAATGCATCTTATGCATTAAAGTGAAAAAACACCTTGCAATGTCTGCCCCCCCCGGCCCTATCGTTGGTATCAGTGGGAGATATATTGCCCCATCGATGGTGTCAGTGGGAGGAATAGTGTCCCATCCATGGTATCAGTGGGAGGAATAGGGCCCCATTATCAGGTAGGTGAGGTCAGGTAGGTCAGTGTGTTCGGTAGGTGAGTTTAGTGGTCATTGATGGGCACTGGTAAGCCAGGCAGCAAGTGAGCTTACCCACCGCCATAAACACAACCCCACCACCCAGCCAAAAAATGCAACGCAAAAGTTACAACACACAGGGGTTGGGGGCATGGATACTTACTGTGTGCTCTATTGGTCATGAGTGAGATCTGGAAGACTTCCACACCCACCAAACCCCATCCCATCCCATCCACCCCCATCCTGTCCCCATTCCATCCTACCCCATCCCATCCTACCCCATCTCATCTCATCCCATCCCATACGCACCCCATCCCATCCTATCCCATCCCATCCTACCCCACCCCACACCATCCCATCTCATCCCATCTCATCCCATACCCATCCCATCCTATCCCATCCCACCCCACCCTACCCCATCCCATCTCATCCCATCCCATACCCACCCCATCCTATCCCACCCCATCCACCTCCATACCATCCCTATCCCATCATACCTCATCCCATCCTTCCCCACTCCATCCCATCTCACCCCATCCTACGCCACCTCCACCCCCATCCCTTTCTACCCCACCCCATCTCATCCACCCCCATCCTGACCCCATCCCGTCCCCATCCCATCTTACCCCACTCCACCCCCCCCTAACTCACCCCACTACACCCGACCCCATCTCATCCCATCCTACCCCATCCCATCCTACCCCACCCCATCCTATACCACCCCCATCCTATACTACCCCACCCCATCCACCTTTGAGGGCAACCATACTGCTAATGCGGCCCCTGATGAATTTGAGTTTGCCACCCCTGCCCTAGGGGCTTTGAATTGCAGCAATAAGTAAAAATAATACAGATAATGAAAATTTGTATAAAAGTATAGTATATAGTATATATAGTTTATTACAATTCAAATGATATCAAATATAAAAAATTGTCTGATAAGAATCAGGACATGAGCTCCGAAAAAACATAGACAAGGGCTAATACACGTATGAAAACGTCCGATAACAGTCAGTGCAACATTAGAAATAATTACTATGGACGCAAGCCCCCAGCGCGTTTCGACCTTTAGAATGATTGCGGTCTTCTTCAGGGGAAACAAGGTTTAAATTCTACAATAGAATACATCCCGTATACACGTTTTTTGCAAACAACCATGTACAACCTTCACATGACATGTTATAACATCATTGCCAAGGAATACATACCAAGGTAAAACCAAGAACAGCAGTCAACCAGTGACCAGCCACCTGTAACGGGCACTCTGTGCGCCCTCTTCTTCCTGTTATGCGCTCCACGCTGGAGTGCATTGCGGTGATGTCATCGCCCAACGCCGCATGCGCTCCAGCGTAGAACGTGGAAGTGCGCTGCACCATTTGTCGCTTCTTTTCAAATCAGTGCTGATGCACTGCACCTGAGCCGCTACCTTTAAACACAGCCGTGTGCCTTCTGCACACCATTCTATTATTGTCAGCCGTAGCTCGGCCACGCTACTTATATTGGTGCCATCGCTCCCCATGCTGCAATACCGCTCCAGCCAACGACTACTACTTTAGTGCTGTTGCATCTTTTTTTTTTTTTTTAAGTGTATTTTTTGTGTGTGAACTCGAGAGAGAGGAGCCGGACTGCAGGAGTTGAGAGTAGGCAGACCCTCCCACCGGAGGCAATCGCCTCCCACTCACCCCGCCCTACCTGCTCCTCTTGGGAGCCCAACTGGGGCCCAACAGGACCCCAATGGGGCAGAGGGACTCCCCCTATGAGGGAGTGAGGGGGCCTAGCCCACCAGCCAGCCCTGTAGGTCCTTTGCCTCTCTTTATTTTAGGAGACCGCATGGCCAAAGTGCCTGTGTGTTAAACCAATTTCGTGTGCGTGCAAGTGTGGTGGTTTTTGTCGGGGGCGGGTGGGCGTACCTTGCATAGCACACCCACCGGGAGCCAGGCTGAGACCACCAAACTCAATTCACATGTAGCCGAGACCGGGATCCGAACACTTGGCTGCAGAGGTGAACGGCTTGTCAGCGCAGTTGAGCCACCACAGCTCCCTTTTAGTGCTGTTGCATCTATTGCAACAGAGAGCTATTGCTGGGGACAACCTTTGAGGCCTTCCTTGCTAAACACCCTACCCCACGGAATCACTACTTCCTACACTGAAGCCTGCAAACGGATAAGTAGCTATTCTATCACTTGTACTGCTATAGGAAGATCTACTGCATAAGTTCAATCTAAAACAATTGCTGTTACTTATTATGCATTGTGGCTATCAACATACTACTTGGGGTATGCTACTGTGCTAAGGACTGTTTGCTAAGGAATATCTTAAAGGCACATCTACCCTCAAAATCACCTGAGCTATATTTGCCTCTCATAAGCAACTATTATTACCTGAGCAATATTTGCCTGTTATATGCAACTATTATTACCTGAGCTATATTGCCTCTCATACGCAACTACTAGTTGTCTCTACAACTCCTATTTACTACATGCTTGACATAAGTACTAAATTGCTTATAGGCCTCGTCCTAATTTGTTGAACACGTTCAACTTTTCTATGCTAAAGGTTGATGGTATTCCATACCGTCTCCTTTAGTGGCCTAATTCATCCCTATATGTTTAAGTGATATGATGTAGAGAACCCCCAAACTCCTGTTTGCTTGGAGTGACGCCTGGGGTCCCGTAATGATAATCACTTGCATATAGAGGTGTATTGGAATCTTCTAAGAGTAAACTATTATTTTAGATGCTAAGCTCTGGTCGCATGTTGTAATGCGTCCATCCTTAGTAGCTCGGTGAGAGGATAGTCAGATGGAAAAAAGGAAGACCATATTGTGGGGCAGAAAAAGATCACCCCCCAGGCCTACGATAGGCCGCAAACACCAAAATGGTGCAGGGCTGAAGCGGTTAAGCCAGGGAACTTTACCTTTTGGAGTCCCCTAAAGTGAACTTTTGTGAAAAGGTACCTGGCTGGAGTTGCACTTCCATTTTTTGCTCACACTGGCTGTAGACTCAGAACTAAAACCAATAATTACCATCCCCTGGTGTATATTCATTGAAAAAGTTTTACTTATTGAGTTTTGTGCGCGAATCTCCGGATTCATTTTACCGCGGAAAGTTCTTCTTCAGAAAGTGCTGAGTGCTGACACAAATAGTTTCTTTTTCTTTATTTTCTAGAATAAAGCTGTAGAGCAATAGATATATGTCTGTCGCTGTCTCGCACCTCCCATTTCGTGCGGTGGCTTATAAATAATTGATAATATTAGGATTCTATCTGAGATTCTTTTTGGAACAGGACATATGTGCTGTTAACACAGAATTTTAAGCAAGCTATTATCACAGAATATCAAATGTCTCTCAGAGATTTCATTGTATGGCGGCAGAGACTGACATCAGTACATACCGGGAGAGCAAACGTCAAGCTTAGGAGAAAGAGAAGGAACAAAAAAAAACTAAAAAGCACACCGCTCTGCAGATTTTACAGGAGGGACAAGTTGATGAATTGGGGGCATTAATGGATTCTTCAAAAGACCACTATCAATTCTGTGTCGTTACGAGCAATGGGACTGATTCATCTGACTGCCGAAAAGGGTCCCTCCGGAGTTTCAATAATTTAACGACACTGGAGGGTAATTTGTAACGTGACATTATCTATGATTAGAGACCAAGCGCGCATCGGTTAGCGGTCAGAAAAAATATGAGCCGCGGAGGTTTCATTTTTTTAACCTTTTTTGGACTCTGTGCTACATGTCAAGGAGATATTTAAAGCGGAGGTTCACCCTAAAACTACTCTGTCCCATCCCATCCAGCATACTGGCGTCAGCGCCAGTATGCTGTTTTTTTGTTTTTTTTTTAATTGCTCTACTTACTGTTTAATGAATAATTTTCTTTTCTCTCCACCGCGGGTGAATGGCGCGGCTATGTCACGTCACGCCTTCCGAAAATAGCCGATTTAGGACTCGGCTCTTCCCGGCGCTATACGGCGCCTGCGCACAGACCTAAATCGGCTATTTTTGGAAGGTGTGACGCAACATGCTGGATGGGATGGGACAGAGTAGTTTTAGGGTGAACCTCCACTTTAAAGAGGTTGTAAAGGTACAATTTTTTTCCCCCCTAAATAGCTTCCTCAGGGGTCATGTCCTGGGGAAAAAAAGTGTGGGAACTCCCACCCAAGATCCCCTCCCCCACCAAAAAAAAAAACATGATACGCTCATATGCATAATTACTAAACCGCAAAAAATTTTTTTCGATCCACTGTACCTTAGTAATCCTTTATGTTACTGGCCGCTTCCTGTATATGGATTCATCGGGTAGTGTGCGGGTATTCTGTCACTTCCTCGATGCCACAATGTCTCCTGGGAGCTTTTGTCATTGTTCCCAGGAGACATTGTGGAGGTCTTTAACCACTTAAGGACCGCCTACTGCACATTTACGTCGGCAGAATGGCACGGCTGGGCACATATATATATATATATATACACGTTGATTTTAGTACCCAGCCGTGGCGCGCTCCCGTGACCCGGTCCGAAGCTCCGGGACCGTGGGACTCGCGGAACCGATCGCCGCTGCAGTGCGGCGATCCGTCCCTGGAGCTGAAGAACGGGGAGAGCCGTGTGTAAACGCGGCTTCCCTGTGCTTCTCTATGGCCGCAGCATCGATCGTGTCATCCCTGTTATAGGGGGACGTGATCGATGACGTCACACCTACAGCCACACCCCCCTACAGTTGTAAACACACACACAGGGAACACTCAAAGTCACAGCGCCCCCTGTGGTTAACTCCCAAACTGCAACTGTCATTTCCACAGTAAACAATGCAATTTAAATGTATTTTTTGCTGTGAAAATGACAATTGTCCCAAAAATGTGTCAAAATTGTCCCAAGTGTCCGCCATAATGTCGCAGTCACGAAAAAAATCGCTGATCGCCGCTATTAGTAGTAAAAAAAAAAAAAAAAAAAAAAAAAATGCAATAAAACTATCCCTTATTTTGTAAACGCTATACATTTTGCGAAAACCAACCGATAAATGCTTATTGCGATTTTTTTTTACGAAAAATACGTAGAAGAATACGTATCGGCCTAAACTGAGGAAAAAAAATGTTTTTTATATATATTTTTGGGGGATATTTATTATAGCAAAAAGTAAAAAATATTGCAAAATTGTCGCTCTATTTTTGTTTATAGCGCAAAAAATAAAAAACGCAGAGGTGATCAAATACCACCAAAAGAAAGCTCTATTTGTGGCGAAAAAAGGACGCCAATTTTGTTTGGGAGCCACGGCGCACGACCGCGCAATTGTCAGTTAAAACGACGCAAAAAGGGGCAAGGTCCTTTACCTGCATTTTGGTCCGGGTCTTAAGTGGTTAAGCAAGTTCTTTCTAAATCCCGCGATAACTTGCGGCAGACCTCAGCAGTGTCTCCTGGGAACAATGACAAAAGCTCCCAGGAGACATTGCGGCATCGAGTAACATAAAGGATTACTAAGGTTCGCCTGCCCCTGACAGTGACTCGATCTGGGCATCGCCGCTTAGTGAAGGATTGGCTCAGGCGGCTCGGCTGCTCTCGTCCTGCAAAGGGAACTGTGTTCCTGCTGTGATAAAAGTGCAGGGACTCCTTTCCCACGCGTTCCCGAAAGGACTTGAGCCCTGAGCTTCCTTTACCTTAGTGCAGTCCTCCTTCACTTACCTCATCCTTCCATTTTGCTTTTAAATGTCCTTATTTCTTCTGAGAAATCCTCACTTCCTGTTCTTCTGTCTGTAACTCCACACAGTAATGCAAGGCTTTCTCCCTGGTGTGGAGTGTCGTGCTCGCCCCCTCCCTTGGACTACAGGAGAGTCAGGACACCCACTAACATACAGCTCCTTTCTCTATCTGTAACGTAGACAGCGTCCTGACTCTCCTGCAGTCCAAGGGAGGGGGCAAGCACAACACTCCACACCAGGGAGAAAGCCTCACATTACGGTGTGGAGTTACAGACAGAAGAACAGGAAGTGAGGATTTCTCAGAAGAAATAAGGACATTTAAAAGCAAAATGGAAGGATGAGGTAAGTGAAGGAGGACTGCACTAAAGTAAAGGAAGATATTTAGGGGAAAAAATTGTACCTTTACAACCCCTTTAAGTCTACAGGAAACCCACCTGCATGAACCAGCATCTCACTTTTGACGCCCACCACCCACTGGTGGAGTTTATTAGAACATGGTAGCAACAAGCAAACACAGAGTCTAAAGACCAACTACACCTTGGGTGTGCTTTGAAAGTTTGTGGCTACACAGGCTCGGGGGCAGATCCAGAGTATAGTCTCGGGAGGGGCACTGCCAAAAAATATGTTTCTTTGGGGTAGATTTATCGGGGAAATGGCTGGTGTTGACGCTTCAATCATCCCGGCACCATAGTTGTTATGGTGTAGGGATGATTGAAGCGCATTATTACTATTATTACGTTGTTATAAAAAAATGTAATAGTTCAACACACCATAATGCAGAATCAATGGGAGCCCTGAGCGTGTCATTTGCCACTGTCGCCTGCCACCAGATGCGGATTGTCACTTGCCACTTCCCATGCCACGTGTTGCAGATTGTCACATGCTGTGCCACTCTCCTGCTAAGGTGGTCTCTTGCTCTGTCCCAGAGTCAGGCAGCAGATTACCAGTCAGGCAGTTATGTAATCTCTCTGCTGCCCACGGCTGCCTGCACAGTAAGGGGGGAACTGCAGGGATGCAAGGCGGGCACCAGGTGGTGAGAGATGATGTAATCTCTCTGCTCCCCCCGCTGGCTCCCTGATTGGCCAGCAGCCTACTCACACACACCGAGCCGCACAGCTGCTCACCCGCTCTCTTACGCGCCGGCTCACCAACTGAGCTGACCGATGTCTCTCACCAACGGAACCGCCTGCAATCTCAGCTGTGGCTCTCTCACCCACGGTACAGCCCGCCCACCCACTCACTTACTCGCCCGCATTCTCGGAGGGGGCAATTTCCCCTCCCCCTGGATCCGCCCCTGCCCAGGCTGGGCTTTGGTTTGTACATCCACAAAGTCAAGCAAAAACATGGGACCATCAAACACTGGGGGGAACACATATTTGTACTTCCCTTCAGCTCCTTTTTATGTAGGTGCTTGGGGAGACGCTCTCAGAACAAGTAAATGTTCTCTCCAGCATAAATGACACAACTGAGCATGTGCAGGTCGGCTACCCTGCCTGTGTTAGCTGGCCTTCCCCAGATAGACAATGCAGGAGGAGGATCTATGCATACAGGATCAAATAGCCTTTTCACACAATTCAGAGGATTAACCCCTTAAGTTCCACAGTGAGTATAACAAGCATGCTATGTTGCATATCCGGGCTGTTTTTTACTGATGTGGGTTTAGTAACACTTTAAGGTGATATATCATTCATGGGCAAGGTGGTTCAGTAAGGATTGTCACCATGCCACTAGTAGCTAAGCTACTGGGGGTTAAATGAAGAGAAAACCATGACCCGCCAAGAGTTAGTGATCAGCAACGGAGGCAGAAAAGACGAGTTTGTGAAGTCATCGTCAATGGGGTTAGTGTCTGCAACACGGTAATACCCAACAGGATTTGCTTTCCTTTCCATTAGCGGTAATAGCAACATTAATGTGCTTTTTACAATATTCTCCTACACGACCTCTCATAGCTGGCTATCATCTGCAGTGAGAAAATGCGTACTAAAAACCTCTTATTTTTCCTCTTCGCCTCTCTAAATATAAACTTAAAATAATCCCCCTTCCACTTTCAGGAACACCGCTAATGCTAACAACTTTAATGGTGGTATAAATAACAGCTTATAAGAGTGGCTGGATGTGTGCGGATGTCGTATCATTTTTTGCATTGGATTTTCTCTTACTCTGCCTTCAAAGTGGTAAGACGGGGCTAAGGTCTTACCAGGAAAAGTGCTGCTTTTGTTTACGTACCAACTCCACTAACAGAGGAAGGAAGGAAGGGAGCAAGGAAGGAAGGAAGGGAGTAAGGAAGAAAAGAAGGAAGGAAGGGAGTAAGGAACGAAGGGAGTAAGGAAGGAAGGGAGTAAGGAAGAAAGGAAGGAAGGGAGCAAAGAAGAAAGGGAGCAAGGAAGGAAGGGAGCAAGGAAGGAAGGGAGTAAGGAAGAAAAGAAGGAAGGAAGGGAGTAAGGAAGAAAGGAAGGAAGGGAGCAAGGAAGAAAGAAAGAAAGAAAGGGAGCAAGGAAGGAAGGGAGTAAGGAAAGAAGGAAGGGAGTAAGGAAGAAAAGAATGAAGGGATTAAGGAAGGAAGGAAGGAAGGGAGTAAGGAAGAAAGGAATGAAGGAAGGAAGGGAGTAAGGAAGAAAGGAAGGAAGGGAGCAATGAAGGGAGGAAGGGCGTAAGGAAGGAAGGGAGAAAAGAAGGAAGGGAGCAAAGAAGGAAGGGAGTAAGAAAGAAAGGAAGGAAGGAAGCAAGGTAGGAAGGAAGGGAGTAAGAAAGGAAGGAAGGGAGTAAGAAAGGAAGGAAGGGAGCAAGATAGGAAGGAAGGGAGTAAGGAAGAAAGGAAGGGAGGAAGGAAGGAAGGGAGTAAGGAAGAAAGGAAGGGAGTAAGGAAGGGAGTAAGGAAGGAAGGGAGCAAGGAAGGAAGGAAGGGAGTAAGGAAGAAAGGAATGAAGGGAGTAAGGAAGAAAGGAAGAGAGCAAGGAAGGAAGGGAGTAAGGAAGGAAGAGAGCAAGGAAGAAAGGGAGCAAGGAAGGAAGAGAGCAAGGAAGGAAGGGAGTAAGGAAGAAATGGAGGAAGAAAGGAAGGAAGGGAGCAATGAAGGAAGGGAGCAAGAAAGGAAGGAAAGAAGGGAGTAAGAAAGAAAGGAAGGGATTAAGGAAGGAAAGGAAAGAAAAGGAAAGAAAGAAAGAAAGAAAGAAAGAAAGAAAGAAAGAAAGAAAGAGGAGAAAAGAAAGGAAAAGAAAATAAAAGAAGAAAGAGCGCTGCCACTGAATAGGAAAGGTTCTCTGTTCTTTGCCTCAGCCTTTTCCAAAAAACCTTAGCCTCTCTAATGCCCTGTACACACGATCGGTTCATCCGATGAAAGCGGTCTGATGGATTTTTTCACACCATCATTTCAAAAAATCGTGTCAGAAGGCGATGACGTAAAACACTACGACGTGCTGAGAAAAATAAAGTTCGATGCTTCCGAGCATGCGTCACTTGATTCTGAGCATGCGTAGATTTTTAACCAATGGATTTCCCCACAGACGATCGGCTTTTTTTCAATCGGTTTTTTAACCATCAGATAATTTTAAAACAAGTTCCTAGTTTTTTCACCAATGGATAAAAAAACGATGGGGCCCACACACGATCGGTTTGTCTGATGAAAACAGTCCGTTTTCATCAGACGAACCGATCGTGTGTACGCGGCATAACACACCAGGTTGAGTGTACAAACATACAATATGATAGTAAATCACTGAAGATAATACTAGTAACCCAGTAGTAGTGCTATATCAAAGAAAGCAGTCACCAAACCAGGTAGGAAAGGCAAAACGAAGGGAGAAGGAATGGGATAACAGAGGGAGAGGGAAGAGAAGGGAAGGGATAACCATGGGAGAAGGAAGAGAAGAGAAGGGAAACAGAGGGAGAAGGAAGGAATTACAGAAGAAAGAGAAGGGAAGGAAGGGATAATAGAGGGGTGAGGAAGAGAAGGAAGGGGATAATGGAGGGAGAGGAAAGAGAAGGTAAAAGAATAAAAGAAGGGAAAGGCAAAGGGAAGGGAAAGAGAAAGGGAAAGGTATAGGAGAGCATCTTCCCTCTAGTGTCTGTATTTGTAATTAGCTGTTGCTTTGTAATTGTAACCAAAGTTATTTAGTTCAGACAGGTACTTCCTGACTGGAGTTTGATTTGCTTGAGATAGTTGGTGTATAAGTACCTGTTCTTGCTACCTAGACTAGAAACCCTGATTGGAGGATTGTGATAGCTTAAAGCATGGTCTTCTCAGTTTTTAATCCAGACTAGAGGAGGAGACTATTAGGCCGCGTACACACGACTAAACAAATCCGATCAAATCGGTCTGACAGACCGTTTTGATCGGATTTGTCTCCTGGGATATGTTGGTTTGATCGTGTGCACACAATCAAACCAAAATTCCCGCCGGCAGACAGCGCGGTGACGTGGCGGTGACGTGGCGGTGACGTTGACGCCGCCACGTCACCAAACCAGGAAGTAAAATACTTCCACGCATGCGTCAAAACCATTCGACGCATGTGCGGACAGATATGTCCGCTGGTTAGTGTACTAACCAGCAGACATGTCGGACAGACGGGTTTTAGCAGACAGATTTTAAAGCATGCTTTAAAATTTGTCTGCTGGGAAAACCTGTCTGCTCGTCCGTACACACGATCGAATTTGTCTGCTGAAACGGTCCGTCGGACCGGTTTTAGCAGATTAATTCGATCGTGTGTACGCGGCCTTAGACAAGTATTCCTGTGTTCTAATAATTTAACTGTTGCAACTTCTGTGTATATCTGAAGCTTGGTGACAGAAGTATCCATGTCCTATTGTTGAGTAGATTTGTTGGAGAAGAACAAGAATGGACTTTATAGGCACAAATAGTAGCGTTAAAATACGTTTAACCACTTAAGGACCGCCGCATGTACATTTACATCGGCACAATGGCACCGACAGGCACATCAACGTATATATACGTTGGTGCCTTGAGGTGGGTCGGGGGTCCGATCGGGACCCCCCCCCCCCCCCCGGTACATGCGGCGGTCCGGCTGTACGAGCGATCCGGTATGAGGGGGCGGCTATTCGTTTTTGTCCGCCCCCTCCGGATCGCTCTCAGCCAATGCGTTTTTTTCAACCACCGCTGAGGAGAGATCACAACACAAGTAAGTCTGCACAACACTACACTGACACACACTACACATAAGCACATTAACTCCCCGATCGCCCCCCCCCTCCCCCTGTCACAGTGTCACTGAATGCAGTAATCATACATGTATTTTTTTTATTGCGATTTTTTTTTTACTAAAGACATGTGGCTAAATAAATTTTGGCCTAAATGTTTGACTAAAATTTAGTTTATTGATTTTTCTTATAACAGAAAGTAAAAAATTGTGTTTTTTTTCAAAAATGTCGCTCTATTTTTGTATATAGCAAAAATTCCTGATGGCGGCCCTGCACCCTGGAGTACACGGACCCGGAAGGAAGATGGGTGCGGCCTCCAGCGGTGACGATGAGGGCTTCGTTTGCATGTAAGTTTTACATAATACTAGCATATTATTTTACTTTTGCAGGTCAGAAAAAAACAAAACAAAAAAAAAAGGCATCTTACTTTCTTTTTTTACACATAAAGTTAATTGCAAAAGTTGTCATCCGTTTTTATTAAAACATTCCCTGATGATCCTGCCAAAGAAGGTCCTTGTCCAGGTATTTCCTATTACAGGATGACCACAATCTGTAAATAAAAATAGGTAAAGATTGCGCTATACAAATCAAATTAAATTAAAGCCCATATGTGTACCAAAAAAAATGATACATGTGAAAGTACATTTTTATAGTGACAAAATTAATAGTTCCAGATCCGTGTCCATCACCAAATATCCCAGTGAATCCATCTCCAGCTATGGAAAGGCTTACCAGCTCAAGTGGACCTCTTGTTACATGGGGTCAATGAACATCTGTGGCTTAAACCCAGCCAGGGCCACACTTTAGAATCACTCCCCACTTCGTATGATATCAAATGGATAGAGGGTTGCCAACGAAAAAGAAACCAAAGCGGCTCCACATAGTGTAAAATATCCTTTAGGTTTATTAGGGATCTCACTCACAGAAATACACAATGAGCTGGCATCTGAAACAGCCTTAAGTTTAGTGTGTCAGCCAGAACGCATTAAAACAAGCCGATCATCGGGTGACGTCAGCACGTCGCTCCGTCCTACGCGTTTTGTCACAACTGACGTCGTCCTAGGGTACTCGGAGACGACGAGGGCTTTGTTTGCAGGTAAGTTTCCATTGGAAGATTTCCGCTCAATTCCTGAAATTTGGGATTTCCTTTTTCTTTCACTCTCAGTGATAATGGTAAACAGGGAGGGTGAATCTAAATAACGGGGTCACAGAGAGCGATAAAAACGTGACAGATGTTCTAATCCCTCTCCACTCTATCCCAAAAAATGTTGCCTTTAGCTATACTTTAAAGTGGAAAAAAACTTCCATGTATTATTTGTATCTACAGTATAGGTAAGCCTATATTAAGGTGTACCTATAGCTATTATAAATATCTCCTAAATGTGTGCTGTTTAGGAGATATTTACTGTACATGCTGCCAGTTTTGTCATCTAAACAAACCCAATCGCCAGGACACAAGAAGAGAGATGGCGACGTCAGTACGTTCACATTCTCTGTGACCCAAGTCCACCCTATTTTGAAGCCTATTAGAGCCTCTGGCTCTTATCAGGTGCTTAAAAAAAAATCCCTGCCGCTGTAATTCATGCGCCGCCGTCCTGAGAGGGGCCGGACGCATGAATAGGGGGCAGGGATGGACTGGCCATTGGGACTACAGGGAGTTTCCCGGTGGGCCGATGGCTCAGTGGGCCGGCTTCAGTGACAGCGGACCGCCACCCCCCTCCACTCCTCTGTCTCTCCCTTCCCGCAGTGCTCACCTGCTCTCCCTCCCCACAGCGCTCACCTGTTTGGAACAAAGAAGCAGGGGGAGGACCAGAGGAGCAGGGGGGATGACAGAGGAGTACGGGGGAGGGGACAGACAGCTGACTCAACAGCTATGGCCTGGGAGTTTCTCACTTCTGCCTAATCTTGTCCCATAAGGGGGGCACCGAACTGATTCCTTGCCCTGGGTGAAATAATGTCTAGCTTCCCCACTGCCTATAAGAGTACCAGTACCAGGCGTTCTACACTAATAAAGTAGAACAGCTAGTGGCTAGTGAAGGGGTAGAGGGGGCTGGGGATGCGGGAGTTGTCTGGCCACGATGGGAGAGATCTGTCAAAGTGCGCCAGTCTGGATGAATTCCAGGGCCAAATTTTTGTCCCACTCCAGCCCTCGCCCCTGGTGACCACAATTTGTTTGCTATCTTCCAATTGTGCTTTTGTGTTGCCACTCTGTCACTTGGATCCCTGGTGGAGACTTCATTGTTGATACATTGCATGGTGACGGTCCACCATTGTCATTATCAGGAAGTCAATTCAGAGCAATGACGTGCGGCCGACCGTGGAGCAAATGCCTGTAGGCAGGAAGTGGCTGAAAGAGGCTGGAGGAGATGGGCATCAATTAGAATAAGGTAAATGTATAAAAAAGGTGGAAAAAAAAAATCTTCATTGTTAACCATGCTTTTAAAAAAATATATATATCCAGTTCGGGTTTTCTCGCCCCAGCGGCAGGACAAGTGTTTAAACCGTCCAGTTTTTATTACAGACTGATTGATGACTTTTACCTCTGAACATCGGAGGGACAAGATGATTCACCTCGGGTCTTTTATATTATCAGTGCTGAGCTGGTTTAAAGTCAGTTTTAATTAGCTCCTTTCCACAAATTTATGGCTGTCAGTTCTCGGTCCCAGCCTCTCTCCGTAGGTGGGTGTCTAATATAGCACGTAATTGTCTATAACACAATGTTATTAATGTTGTTGTCATTCATTCATGGGAAGCTGTATATTAATTTTAGAGAGTCGACTTTCTGAGTTATTATCGCAACATCCACCCAACTTTTATGATGTGATTTGCTGTTTCATATTTTCAGAACTATAGTTTTCAGGTCTACCTCTGTCTTTAGCAGTGGCGGCTGGTGCTCAATTTCCTTGGGGGGGGGGTGCCCCCGCCAGCCAACCAACCTAATTACCCCCCATGGTGCTCACTCACTCGATTGCCACTCCCTCCCTCCCACTCGCATCACTCGCCCGGTGTCCTGACAAAATAGGCAACTCGGCAGAAAATCGAACAACGTCACTTCTGCTTTCTTTAACCACTTGCCATCATTATGCTGTGACAGGTCGGCACGTTCCTGCAAATTCGCCGCAGCTGTACGTCGGCCCTTTAAACAGTTCGAGCAGGCGCGTTGCGCATCGGCTGCATGGCGGGGGACACGATGTGCGTGGCTGGCAGCCACGTTGTCCGCCGGCCTGCGCATAATCGCGCGGGCACGAGAGCAGAGCCGATCCTAGGCAGGGTGCACGGGGTGCGCCGCGCCCATGCGCCGCAGAGGTGGGGGCGCCGAAGCTCCAAAGTGCTCCCCTCCCTCCTTTTTGTCTGTGTCCAGAGGCAGAGCGCATGTAGCGGGTGCTGCGGTTCCCCATCCCGCTGGCTCTCTCTGCTGGCAACTGACAAGAGCGCATACCTCCCGCTGTCCCCGGAATCCGGGCTGGGTACCTTAGAGGAGCCCATTACCGGAACACGTTCCAGCACTAGGCTCCACTAATTAATTCTCTCCGGTGTGCATGGAGCAGTCTCCTGTCTTCCCCCTCTGCATGTGTGTCGGCTCTTCTCTTATAGGCGATGTGATGAGAGGCTTCTGGGTTGGCTGGAGCTGCTGCCAATCATACCGTGGTACGCCCATAAATGCTCTCCGAGTGCCACCCACCAACTAACCAAAGATGCCACGTATGCCCCGCCCCCCTGTAATGTGCTTCTGCTCCCAGCGCGCCCGAGCTACGGGGATCTATTGGACAAGTACTGATCTATGGGGACACCTGCTGTGGGGGGCTCTGATGGGGGACACCTGCTGTGGGGGGGCTCTGATGGGGACACCTGCTGTGGGGGGGGCTCTGATGGGGGACACCTGCTGTGGGGGGCTCTAAATGGGGACACCTGCTGTGGGGGGGCTCTGATAGGGGATACCTGCTGTGGGGGGGGGGGGCTCTGATGGGGGACACCTGCTGTGGGGGGGCTCTGATGGGGGGACACCTGCTGTGGGGGGGCTCTGATGGGGGGACACCTGCTGTGGGGGGCTCGGATGGGGGGACACCTGCTGTGGGGGGGCTCTGATGGGGGACACCTGCTCTGGGGGGCTCTGATGGGGGACACTAATGAAGATTTCTTAGGGGAGCATCTCTGTGTTTGAGTCGTAGCTATAGAAACATGTGTAAAGGGAGGAGTTAGTAAGATGACCACGCCCATGTGGGGCACCAGAAATATTTCTGCACCCAGGCGTCTTTGACCCTAGGATCGGCCCTGCACGAGAGCCAGAACGGGGATGTGTAAACACACACACATCCCCATTCTGTCAGGAGTTTCTCCTCTAGTAAGTCACATCCCCCATACAGTTAGAAACACCTCCCAGGGAACAAATGTAACCCCTTGATCGCCCCCTAGTGTTAACCCCTTCCCTGCCATTGACATTTACACAGTAATCAGTAAAAGACAAGGAGAGAGGCGCCTCTAAGTGTAGATGTTATTAAACAATTTAATGATTAAAAAGAGTACAGGCCACTCACATTTTAGAAGTTAAAAATTGGCATTGTACGTATTCTTGTACAATGCCAATTTTTAACTTCTAAAATGTGAGTGGCCTGTACTCTTTTTAATCATTAAATTGTTTAATAACATCTACACTTAGAGGCGCCTCTCTCCTTGTCTTTTACCACAGTCTCGGAACACGGTTTCTGTTCTACAACGATGGCAGCCCTGAGGATATAGGTGTGACCCCGACAATAACTTTTATCCACCCATCCCTGGGACTTTATTCACCTCGGCCCCCCACTCTCCCCCCCCTCTTCCTCTTTGGACATTGGATTTGCCATATGATTTAATATTTCTCACAAATTTGTAGTTTATGTATCAATCTAATTGATACTTAACATATATATATATATATTTGTATTTAGTTTTAATATTTAAAATATATGTATGTATCTACTCAACCAATCATAACCGTCAACACCCTCAGGCCTCGTACACACGAGGGGATATGTCCGCTGAAAACGGTCCGATGGACCGTTTCAGCAGACATCTCCGCTCGTGTGTATGGGCTAGCGGACAGATTTCTCCACCCGACAGATTTCAAAGCATGCTTTGAAATCCATCGGTGAAATCTGTCCGCCCGACATGTCTGCTGGTTAGTACACTTACCAGCAGACATGTCGTCCCCCACCGCCGCCGCGCCGCCGAATGGATTCGGCGCATGCGCGGAAGTGTTTTACTTCCTGGTGCGGTGACGTGGCGGTGACGCGGCGGCGTCAACGTCACCGCCGCGTCACCGCGCCGTCCGGCGGCGGGGAATTTGATCCGATGGTGTGTACACGCCATCGGATCAAACTCCCGATCGGACATATCCGATGGAAATGGTCCGCGGACCGTTTTCATCGGATATGTCCGATCGTGTGTATGGGGCCTCATGTTCGCTTAGCTAATGGTATCGGGGAACTACTGTACTTATTTTTTGCGCATTTCTCTCCTTGTACACAGTAATCAGTGTATTTTTTTTTTTTTTATCGCTGTATAAAATGTCAACGATCCCAAAATGTGTCAAAGGTGTCCGATCTGGCCGCCGCACCGCAATGCCGCAGTCCCGATAAAAATTGCAGATCGCCGCCATTACTAGTAAAAACCTTGCAGGAATTGTAGCAAGACTCGATCCTTCACAAGTAATAATGTAACACAGAGCCAAACCAGTTTATATCAATAAATATTCTGTTTGTACAAGATATTTTCTTTATGTCTTTCAAAACCTTCGCTTTTTGCTGGAGTTTAATATAGAAGAAGCTACATTCAGTATGTGATGAGCTACGTGCTGTTGCATTTAAAAGCCTTTTTTTTTTTATCAATGCATTTTTTTCGGTGTGCTTTTTAGAGCACATTTTGCAGATTCTGACAAATACAGATAAATGGAGCCGCATGTAAAACACACAAAACATACACCATTTATACCTTTTCTTATAACGTTTGGACATTTCGACAACACAAACGGTGGATTTTTTTCCGACGGATGTTGGCTCAAACTTGTGTTGCAGACACGGTGTCACAGAAATGTTGTCGGAAATTCCGAACGTCAAGAAAAGCGTTGAAGTTCAATGACTCCGAGCATGCGTCAAATTGATTATGAGAATGTGTAGGTTTTTTGTGCGGTTGAATCGTGTACACACGCTTGGAAAATTTCGACAAGAAC
>JAJQKJ010002756.1:0-61708 GCA_029574335.1 Rana kukunoris
GGGCAATTAATCTATATGGGGACACTGTGATGGGACAGCAATAATCTATGGGGCATATTATTATGGGGCAAATTAATAATATGCAATTAATCTATGGGGACACTGTGATGTGGCACTTAAATCTATAGGGTACTGTATGGGGCAACTTATCTATGAGGACACTGTGATGGGGACTAATCTATGGGGGGCATTTAATTAATCTATATGGGGTAACTGTGATGGGGCAATTAATCTCCCCCTGTGATGGGACACTATGATGGGGCAAACTTAATCTATTGGGGTACTGTGATGGGGCAATTTATCTATGAGGACACTGTGATGGGGCAAACTAATCTATGGGGGGCAATTAATCTATAGATGGGGTACTGTGATGGGGCAACTTATCCATGAGGACAGTGTGATGGGGGACAAACTAATCTATGGGGGCAATTAATCTATAGGGGTACTGTGATGGGCCACTTATCTATGAGGACAGTGTGATGAGGAAACTGTATATTTCCGGCAGGATGGAAAGTTACATTGTTGCACTTGTAGAAGGGATATAAGAAGACGGTATATTCTATTTCTTCATGAGAGCTCCACTTTAAGGTCGCCCCGGAGTCCTGCTATAAAGCCTTGATTGCTGAGCTCTTCTTCTCCAGGAGAGTTACGTCTTCCCTTCTTCTTGTCACAGGAAGAATACCTGAGCTCCTTGTTGGGTGAATATCAAGAGAAAGATGAAGAGGAGCAACAAAGAGCGCCGAAGATCCTCCAAGAGTAAGTACAGCAGATAACAGCCCCTCCTCCACACAGGGACACACTTTATTTTCTATGGAATCTGGTGGTAGAATGTATGACCTTGCCTTAAGTGTACATGAGGACCCCTGAGGAGAGGAAATATTTAGGTACTTACTGGGCATGGACACGTCGTGGCCTCCCCTTTCCAACCTCTAACCACCCTATTGGTCTGTGTAGCTTCCTGTCATACATGTACTGCATTATGACCACTAGATGGAGCTGAGGATCAGCCTTATTTTTCTTATGCTACTCAGTGCCATCTAGTGGCCAGAATGCAGTTTTCTTTTTTCATTCACATTGTTTTTGTTATTTTTGTTGCTTTTAACGGACCGCCTCTTGTATATACACGTTGGCAGAATGGCTCTCCTGCGCGTACCGCTGTGTATATGTTGTTAAATAACTTTTATTACATTTTTATACAAATATAAAACTTTACATACTTTTACAAAAACAAAATATACAAATAATTAAAAAAAAGCGCAAAACATAAAAAAATAAAATACACATAAATACAGGAATGGATCTATCCTATAGCGTATACTTTTCTTACATTTTCCAGGGCTATCTGAAAAAAAATGGAGAATGGGACCACTCCCTCATATCCCTCCTCCCCCCTCCCAAAGCACCCACCCCTCTCCCAAAGCACCCACCCCTCTCCCAAAGTACCCACCCCTCTCCCAAAGCACCCACCCCTCTCCCAAAGCACCCACCCCTCTCCCAAAAGCACCCACCCCTCTCCCAAAGCACCCACCCCCCAAGAAAAAATAATAAAAATCGCTGTGTGTGTGTATATAAGGCGGCTCCTTTAACCACGTAAGGACCGCCTACTGAAGATATTACGTCGGCAGGATGGCACGGCTGGGCACAGGCACGTAGCTGTACGTCCTCTTTAAGTGCCCAGCCGTGGGCCGCGACCCGGACCGAAGCTCCGCGCGACCCGATCGCCGTCGGTGTCCCGCGATCGGTCACAGGCGCTGAAGAACGGGGAGAGGTGAGTGTAAACGCAGCTTCCCCGTTCTTCTCTGTGGCGGTGTCAGCGATCGTCTGTTCCCTGATATAGGGAAACACGATCAATGACGTCACACGTCCAGCCCCGCCCCCCCTACAGTTAGAAACACATACGAGGTCACACATAACCCCTACAGCGCCCCCCCCTAGTGGTTAACTCCTAAACTGCAATTGCCATTTTCACAGTAATCAGTGCATTTTTATAGCACTTTTCGCTGTGAAAATGACAATGGTCCCAAAAATGTGTCAAAATTGTCCGATGTGTCCGCCGTAATGTCGCAGTCACAAAAAAAAAAAAAAAAAAACGCTGATCGCCGCCATTACTAGTAAAAAAATAAATATTAATAAAAATGCCATAAAACGATCCCCTATTTTGTAAACGCTATAAATTTTCCGCAAACCAATCGATAAAAGCTTATTGTGATTTATTTTTTTTTTTTTTTTACCCTAAAATATGTAGAAGAAGAATACGTATCGGCCTCAACTGAGGAAATAAATGTTTTTTTTATTTGTTACCTACAGATAGTCGATAAGAAAGGAGCGCAATTGTGTAAAAATAAGCTTTAATATTTTATTTTTTACATATAGTTACAGAGACGGTATGCGAATTCTTTCATAAAAATAATAAAATAAACAGCAGTGTCGGTCTGCCGAGGTTTTACCAGTTTAAAGTGAAGGGCCCGTTGTACTGGGCGCTGCGCTGACCAATGGGAATGTCTGTACTGTATATTGTGTCAAGTGGAAGGTCCAACTGAGTGATACAAAAGGTGAGAGGATAGGCTTTGCTTGCCTTTTTCTGGCCCTTGATGGGGCACTATTCCTTCCACTGACACCAATGATGGGACACTATTCCTCCCACTGACACCAATGATGGGACACTATTCCTCCCACTGATACCAATGATGGGACACTATTCCTCCCACTGACACCAATGATGGGACACTATTCCTCCCACTGACACCAATGATGGGGCACTATTCCCCCCACTGACACCAATGATGGGACACTATTCCTCCCACTGACACCAATGATGGGACACTATTCCTCCCACTGACACCAATGATGGGACACTATTCCTCCCCACTGATACCAATGATGGGACACTATTCCTCCCACTGACACCAATGATGGGGCACAATTCCTCCCAATGACACCAATGATGGGACACTATTCCTCCCACTGATACCAATGATGGGACACTATTCCTCCCACTGACATCAATGATTGGGCACAATTCCTCCCAATGACACCAATGATGGGACACTATTCCTCCCACTGACACCAATGATGGGACACTATTCCTCCCACTGACACCAATGATGGGACACTATTCCCCCCACTGACACCAATGATGGGACACTATTCCTCCCACTGACACCAATGATAGGACACTATTCCTCCCACTGACACCAATGATGGGACACTATTCCCCCCACTGACACCAATGATGGGACACTATTCCTCCCACTGACACCAATGATAGGACACTATTCCTCCCACTGACACCAATGATGGGACACTATTCCTCCCCACTGATACCAATGATCGGACACTATTCCTCCCACTGACACCAATGATGGGGCACCTCCCAATGACACCAATGATGGGACACTATTCCTCCCACTGATACCAGTGATGGGACACTATTCCTCCCACTGACATCAATGATGGGGCACTTTTCCTCCCACTGACATCAATGATTGGGCACAATTCCTCCCAATGACACCAATGATGGGACACTATTCCTCCCACTGATACCAATGATGGGACACTATTCCTCCCACTGACATCAATGATGGGGCACTTTTCCTCCCACTGACACCAATGATTGGGCACAATTGCATCAAGGGGAACATTCCTCTCAACTGTGCAACAGGACACAGTTCCTCCTTATGACACCAAATATGGGGTCACATTCCCCCCACTGACACCAGTAATGGGCCATTGTTTATTCCCACTGATGTCAATACATTTTATACTCCCACTGGCCCCCATCCGGCCCCACTAAGGTCTGAAGGACTGAAAAACGGCCCTTTTGTTTGGAAAGTTTGGAGACCCCTGCTCTAGCTGACTAACAATGGGCAGGTGGTGAAGGGGTAAGATGTCCATTGTAGAGCATCCTGTGGCAGTTCTACTATTTAATGAGCTACTATCTGTACACAAGAGGCGGCCATCTTGGAATAGCCTGATGATGTACATGCGAGGGACATCCTGTGGTGGGTCTAGCTGGTTATATACAATGGGTGCCAAGCTATAAACAACAGAAAATAAAAATTGTGGGTTTAAAAAGATGACTACATTTCGGTCAAGTAGATACAGGGCTGTCTTAATTGCATGGGCCCTGCCCAGGGGCCCCCCGGTGCATAGAGGGGCCCCATGATGGTCTTGCATTATTACATCATACATGCCAACTGGGGCAGGCTGGTAGAGGCCCAGTGCATGACTTTGGGGCCCGTGAGGCTCTTAGGAGCAGATATACGGAGTAGCTGAACATCTTGTGGTGGGAAGGTGAAGAATGAACCCCCGTAGAGGAACTGTAACGGCTCAGAATGTCATTGTTGACTTTATTTTTCCGATAAAGTTGACCTACTTTGATTAGATATGAGTCTAGTAGGCGGCTCCGTACACAGAACTCGCCAACCTACTCCTCTGAGTCTCTGGCTCCAGTTTCTGGGATAAAACACTCAGGATCTGATCAAACTTCTTGTATCTTTCGCTTTGTTCCACCGCCGCGCCTTTACTGCCCCAGAAGATCCTGAGGGAGAACTCCGTCTGGAAGGCCTCTCTGAGTTCGGGGTGAGGAACAAATCCTGCAGGATGAAGACCAACAAACTGGATGAATACAAATCACCGTCTCTCACAGGAACCTGGTGATCACCCCTTCCATAGACTCACATACATACTAGTCCTACTGAAGAAGTCCCGTCCACTGGACGTAACGCGTATAGGAGCGGAGTTCGCGATGCCGTTCCGATATCGCTGGGCTGATCGGGGAGAGACCAGGATAGGTAAAACCGATTGAGCCCCCCTCGGCTTATATTTAAGTCACCTTTTTGTGCCTGATCTCCCGGATTTTGGGGACCCAGTACTGGCCAGTGGTAGGTCCCCTGAACCTTGAACTTGGCACTCCTGTAGCTCCACTCTTTCTTTACAAGTGTGCAACGTTTGTTGTCCAGGGGATCTACGGCCGGGGAGCACCGATTTTTCAAAGCCGGGCACCCCTTCCATAGACTCCTATGTTAAACGGTCATTTCTCTGTAGAATTTAGGGACCCGGTACCAGACGGTTGTAGATCCCCTGGACCCGGAACTTGGCACATCTGTAGCCCCATTTTCTCCTCTACAGGTGTGCAACGTTTGTTGTCCAGGTGACCTAAGACCGGGGAGCACCGATTTTTCAAAACTGTGAACCCCTTCCATAGACTCCCATGTTAAACGGTAATTTCTCTGGTAAGTTTGTGGACCCGATACCGGCTGGTCGTAGGTCCCTTGGACCCAGAACTTAGCACACATGTAGCCCCATTTCTTCTCTACATGTGTACAAAGATTGTTGTCTGAGGGACCTACGACTGGGGAGCACCGATTTTTCAAACCTGGGTACCCCTTCCATAGACTCCAATGTTAAAAGGTAATTTCTTAGGTGATTTTGGGGACCCGGTACTGGCCGGTCCTAGGTCCCTTGGACCCAGAACTTAGCACACATGTAGCCCCATTTCTTCTCTACATGTGTACAAAGATTGTTGTCTGAGGGACCTACGGCTGGGGAGCACCGATTTTTCAAACCTGGGTACCCCTTCCATAGACTCCAATGTTAAAAGGTAATTTCTTAGGTGATTTTGGGGACCCGGTACTGGCCGGTCCTAGGTCCCTTGGACCCAGAACTTAGCACACATGTAGCCCCATTTCTTCTCTACATGTGTACAAAGATTGTTGTCTGAGGGACCTACGGCTGGGGAGCACCGATTTTTCAAACCTGGGTACCCCTTCCATAGACTCCAATGTTAAAAGGTAATTTCTTAGGTGATTTTGGGGACCCGGTACTGGCCGGTCCTAGGTCCCTTGGACCCAGAACTTAGCACACATGTAGCCCCATTTCTTCTCTACATGTGTACAAAGATTGTTGTCTGGGGGACCTACGGCTGGGGAGCACCGATTTTTCAAACCTGGGCACACCTTCCATAGACTCCCATGTTAAACGGTGATTTCTCTGGAGACATTGGGGACCCGGTACGGCTGGTTGTAAGTCCTCTGGACCAGAAACATGGCACACATGTTGCCCCATGTCTCCTCTATAAGCGTGCAAAATTTGTTGTCTGGAGGACCTACGGCCGGGGAGCACCGATTTTTCAAACCCAGGCACCCCTTCCATAGACTCCCATGTTAAACGTCAGTCTAGTCATGGGCACAGTGAGGCATGGGCACAGTGGGGCATGGGCACAGTGGGGCATGGGCACAATGAGGCATGGACACAGTGAGGCATGCAGATGGACACCCTAGGCTTATACTCGAGTCAATACGTTTTTCCCATTTTTTTGTGATAAAATGAGGTGCCTCGGCTCATATTCGGGTCGGCTTATACTCGGGTCTATACGGTACCTTCATCTGTTTAGCTAAAGTAGTTTTCTGTCCTTCTTCTCACTAATATTTAACCACTTCAATACCGGGGGGCACTTACACCCCCTTCCTGCCCAGGCCAATATTTAGCTGTCGCTTTCTGAATGACAATTGCGCGGTCGTGCTACGCTGTACCCAAACAGGATTTTTTATCATTTTGTTCCCACAAATAGAGCAAATTTTTTTTGGTGGCATTTTATTACCTCTGCGGTTTTTATTTTTTGTTAAACAAATTAAAACATTTTCTTTTGTTTTTGTTCTTTTTTTGTTCTTTTATTTCTGTTATAAGATTTTGTAAATAAGTATTTTCTCCTTCCCTGATGGGCAGCGATAGGGCGGCACTCACAGGCACTCATAAGGCGGCACCACTGATGGGCACTGGTAGGCAGCACTGATGGGTGGCACTGATAGGCAGCACTGATGGGTGGCACTGATATGCAGCACTGATGGCACTCATGGGTGGCACTAATGGGAGACTCTGATGGGCACTGAAAGTCTGCACTGATGGGTGGCACTTATATGCAGCACTGATGAACACTGAAAGGCTGCACTAATGAGCACTGATAGACGGAACTCATGGGTGGCACTGATGGGCACTGAAAGGCTGCACTGATATGCAGAACTGATGGGCTCTGTAAGGCTGCACAAATGAGCACTGATATGCAGCACTGATAGATGGCACTCATGGGTGGCACTAATGGACGACACGGATGGGCACTGAAAGGCTGCAGTTATAAGTGGCACTGATAGGCGGCACTGCTGGGCACTGATATGCTGCACTGATATGCAGCACTGATAGATGGCACTCATGGGCGACAAAGATGGGCACTGAAAAGCTGCACTTATGAGTGGCACTGATAGGTGGCACTGCTGGGCACTGATATGCTGCACTGATAAATGGCACTGATAGGCATCCCTGGTGGCACTGGCAGGCATTTTGGATGGGCACTGATTGGCAGCTGCCTGGGCACTAATTGGCACTTCTCTGGTGGTCTAGGGTGGCAGACCTGACGGTCCAGTGTTGTGGCCTTCCCTGGTGGTCCTGGGCGGGCATCCGAGGGAGGGCTGATAAACAATTAGCACAGACACCCCCCCGTAGGGAGAGAAGCCGATCGTCTCTCCTCGCGTCTGTCAGATAAAGACCCTCCGTCTGAGATCGGTGTAGCGGTGTGTCAAACCACTACACACCACACCACCAATCGCCGTGATGTGCGCCCCCCACGTGCGCGCGGCGGCTGTTATACTGCTGGACGTCATATGACACCCACTCAGGATAACTGAAACCCCGCCAGGCCGCCATTCTGCTATAGGCCGGGCGGGAAGAGATTAAAGGGGTTGTGACAGCCCACCCAGGACAGGGGCTTTTTTTTTTACAATATTATTTCTTATAACTACTTTTTTACAAGGAGCCCAGTTGGGGGGCTTTGGTGATATATCAGGGGTCTAAACAAACCCCTGATGTCTAACACCGGGACAGGGGCTTTTAGAGGAGACTGCAGGCTAGCCTTCTGAATATGGGCCCTGGCTTTTGAGGGGGCCCTATTTTTGGGAGGCGGGCCTTTGAAGTCGCCTTACTACAGATCCAAGTCTCCATGAACCTCCATTCTATTCTCACCTGCCAGTTTGTTCTCCGCATTATTTCGGTAAGTCTCCTCATTGGCGACGTACGTCCTCGCTGCTTGCAGGACGCGCAGGAGCCGCCCGCAGCTCTCCTCCACGGGGCCACCCCAGTCATCTTCTCCTTCCAAGGCCTTGAGAACTGGCAGGACGTACGGCACCACTATGTTGGTTAATGATGGCAATGACAGGCCTGGGGGACAGAAGAAAATTCTCTTATAATAAAAACTAGAAATGGCATAAAAAGGAAAATCATTTTCTATTCTGGAAAGAGTGTGGAGGTGAAACTCCACTCGGGTTTGTCCCTGCTGGCCTGGTTTACAAACCCTGTTTGGCCGCCATCAGGAATTATGGGGCCCCTCACACAGCTTCAGGCATTGGCCCCCTGGAACAGAGAACCGGGGGGGGGGGGGGGGGTGCTGCCGCCTCAAATTGAGAAATGGGGGAGGCGTGAATTGAAAATAAAAATAATATATATAAAAAAAAAGGGGGTAGCCATCCGGAGGCCCTGTGGTCCCCTGGGCCCTTTAATTAAAAAAAAGAGGGGGGTTGCCATCCAGTGCCCTGGGGACCTCTGGGCCCTTTAATAAAAACAATATATAAAAAATGGGGGTTGCCATCCAGGGCCCTGGGGACCTCTGGGCCCTTTAATAAAAAAAATGGGGGGTTGCCATCCAGGGCCCTGTGGTCCCCTGGGCCCCTAATAAAAACAATATATAAAAAAAGGGGGGGTAGCCATCCGGGGCCCTGGGGACCCCTGGGCCCTTTAATAAAAAGAAGGGGGGTTGCCATCCAGGGCCCTGGGGACCTCTGGGCCCTTTAATAAAAACAATATATAAAAAATGGGGGTTGCCGTCCAGGGCCCTGGGGATCTCTGGGCCCTTTAATAAAAAAAATGGGGGGTTGCCATCCAGGGCCCTGTGGTCCCCTGGGCCCCTAATAAAAACAATATATAAAAAAGGGGGGGTAGCCATCCGGGGTCCTGGGGACCCCTGGGCCCTTTAATAAAAAAAAGGGGGGTTGCCATCCAGGGCCCTGGGGACCTCTGGGCCCTTTAATAAAAACAATATATAAAAAAAGGGGGGGTAGCCACCCAGGGCCCTGTGGTCCCCTGGGCCCCTAATAAAAACAATATATAAAAAAGGGGGGGTAGCCATCCGGGGTCCTGGGGACCTCTGGGCCCTTTAATAAAAAAGAAAGGGGGGGTTGCCATCCAGGGCCCTGGGGATTTTTGGGCCCTTTAATAAAAAAATATATAAAAAAAAGGGGGGGGAGTAGCCATCCGGTGCCCTGGGGACCTCTGGGCCCTTTAATAAAAAATAAAAATTAAATAAAAAAAAAAGGCGGGTTGCCAATCCAGGGCCCTGAGGACCTTCAGGCCCTTTAATAAAAACAATAACAATATATATATATATATATATATATATATAAAAAATTATAAAAAAAAAAGGGGGAGGGGTTGCCATCCGGGGCCCTGGGGACCTCTGGGCTCCTTACATAAAAAAGGGCCCCTTACAGGTGTACTGCCTGTACCCCCCCCCCCCAATGGCAGCCCTGTTACCGCAACAGGAAGTGACTAGAACATGTTAGGGGGAATCTTCTACTTGGGACATCTCTCTGGTACAAGCTACACTATATTACCAAAAGTATTGGGACACCGGCCTTTACACGCACATGAACTTTATTGGCATCCCAGTCTTAGTCCGGAGGGTTCAATATTGAGTTGGCCCCGCCCTTTGCAGCTATAACAGCTTCACCTCTTCTGGGAAGGCCGTCCACAAGGTTTAGGAGGGTGTCTATGGGAATGCTTCACCATTCTTCCAGAAGAGCATTTGTAACTTTGTAGGTATTTATGACCCAAGTGCTTCTCATAGTTATTTACAGCTGTCTATGGAATGTTTGCATTCCGTGTACTTTTCACATGAACACAACACAGGTGGTAACAAATAATGTATTGATGACGCTGTCAGATTTCTGAGGACGGGGGGGGGGGGCGCCACGTTGGTGGTGAAGGTCACAGAGGGGTATAAAGGACCATCACGCTGTCAGATTTCTGAGGACGGGGGGGGGGGCGCCACGGTGGTGGTGAAGGTCACAGAGGGGTATAAAGGACCATCACGCTGTCAGATTTCTGAGGACGGGGGGCGCCACGTTGGTGGTGAAGGTCACAGGGGGGTATAAAGGACAATTCTGAAGTTTATGTCTCTGGAGAAGGACAACTTACCCTCCTCCATTTCCCGTAAGGCCGGTTTCAGCTGTTTGTGGAAAGCGATGGCGCTGTCGGTGTGCGTTTGCCGGAGGGATTGCCATGTTTGTTCCAGGCGGGCAACCTGGAATAAAAATGTGGCTTCTGATTGGTGGATAAGCACAAGAAGCCTAATCTTGCCATAAACAGCTCAACTCCCAAATGATGTTTCATTCTATTCAGTCATCCTTGGGATTCCCTCTCTGCATCCACAAAGCAATGCCAGTCGGGTGACACTGCTGTTTTTTATGTGCCCCCCCCCCCAATAACCCTTTCATTAGCTCCTCCCTCTATCCTCTAGTGCCTGAAAACATGATAGATTGATGATAGTGCAGCATGGCTCTCTCTGGTGGTGCTGGGCAGTGTGGCTCTCTCTCTGGTGGTACTGGGCAGCGTGGCCCTCTCTCTGGTGGTGCTGGGAAGCATGGCCCTCTCTGGTGGTGCTGGGCAGCGTGGCTCTCTCTCTGGTGGTGCTGGGCAGCGTGGCTCTCTCTCTGGTGGCACTGGGAAGCGTGGCTCTCTCTGGTGGTGCTGGGCAGCATGGCTCTCTCTGGTGGCGCTGGGAAGCATGGCTCTCTCTGGTGGCGCTGGGCAGCACGGCTCTCTCTGGTGGCGCTGGGCAGCACGGCTCTCTCTCTGGTGGCGCTGGGCAGCGTGGCTCTCTCTCTGATGGCGCTGGGCAGCGTGGCTCTCTCTGGTGGCGCTGGGAAGCATGGCTCTCTCTGGTGGCGCTGGGAAGCATGGCTCTCTCTGGTGGCGCTGGGAAGCATGGCTCTCTCTGGTGGCGCTGGGAAGCATGGCCCTCTCTCTGGTGGCGCTGGGTAGCGTGTCTCTCTCTCTGGTGGTGCTGGGCAGCATGGCTCTCTCTCTGGTGGTGCTGGGCAGCATGGCCCTCTCTCTGGTGGTGCTGGGCAGCGTGGCCCTCTCTCTGGTGGTGCTGGGTAGCGTGGCTCTCTCTCTGGTGGTGCTGGGCAGCATGGCTCTCTCTCTGGTGGTGCTGGGCAGCATGGCCCTCTCTCTGGTGGTGCTGGGCAGCATGGCCCTCTCTCTGGTGGTGCTGGGCAGCATGGCCCTCTCTCTGGTGGTGCTGGGCAGCATGGCCCTCTCTCTGGTGGCGCTGGGTAGCGTGGCTCTCTCTCTGGTGGTGCTGGGCAGCATGGCCCTCTCTCTGGTGGTGCTGGGCAGCATGGCCCTTTCTCTGGTGGTGCTGGGCAGCTTGGCCCTCTCTCTGGTGGCGCTGGGTAGCAAGGCTCTCTCTCTGGTGGAGCTGGGCAGCATGGCTCTCTCTCTGGTGGTGCTGGGCAGCGTGGCCCTCTCTCTGGTGGTGCTGGGCAGCTTGGCCCTCTCTCTGGTGGTGCTGGGCAGCTTGACCCTCTCTCTGGTGGCGCTGGGTAGCGTGGCTCTTTCTCTGGTGGAGCTGGGCAGCATGGCTCTCTCTCTCTGGTGGTGCTGGGCAGCGTGACCCTCTCTCTGGTGGTGCTGGGCAGCATGGCCCTCTCTCTGGTGGTGCTGGGCAGCATGGCCCTCTCTCTGGTGGCGCTGGGTAGCGTGGCCCTCTCTCTGGTGGTGCTGGGCAGCATGGCCCTCTCTCTGGTGGCGCTGGGTAGCGTGGCTCTCTCTCTGGTGGCGCTGGGTAGCAAGGCTCTCTCTCTGGTGGAGCTGGGCAGCATGGCTCTCTCTCTGGTGGTGCTGGGCAGCGTGGCCCTCTCTCTCTGGTGGTGCTGGGCAGCTTGGCCCTCTCTCTGGTGGTGCTGGGCAGCTTGACCCTCTCTCTGGTGGCGCTGGGTAGCGTGGCTCTTTCTCTGGTGGAGCTGGGCAGCATGGCTCTCTCTCTGGTGGTGCTGGGCAGCGTGGCCCTCTCTCTGGTGGTGCTGGGCAGCATGGCCCTCTCTCTGGTGGTGCTGGGCAGCATGGCCCTCTCTCTGGTGGTGCTGGGCAGCATGGCCCTCTCTCTGGTGGCGCTGGGTAGCGTGGCCCTCTCTCTGGTGGTGCTGGGCAGCATGGCCCTCTCTCTGGTGGCGCTGGGTAGCGTGGCTCTCTTTCTGGTGGTGCTGGGCAGCATGGCCCTCTCTCTGGTGGTGCTGGGCAGCATGGCCCTCTCTCTGGTGGTGCTGGGCAGCTTGGCCCTCTCTCTGGTGGCGCTGGGTAGCAAGGCTCTCTCTCTGGTGGCGCTGGGTAGCATGGCTCTCTCTCTGGCTTCCACCCAGCACACGCCTTGTTCTTTGTCCTGTAGCACTCGCTCCCTTAGCTTTTTTCCAGGCTGCAGTCCCTCAATCTCTCTCTTGATCGACCTGTAGCCTCCTTCCTGTGGAAAATGGGGCCGCCAATCTTCGGAACTACATGTCCCATGATGCTCTCCTCTCCTAGTCTCTTTGGATTGGCCCTAAAATTGTGTTCCCAGCATCCCCTTTCTTTTAAATTGTATTTCCAGCGCCCCCTCCCCCCTTCAAAAAAACATGGTTCTCCCGTCGTCCCCTCTCCCCCTAAAATTGTGTTCCCCTCTCCCGCTCTCTGAGCCCCGTCCTTACCTGGGGCATGGTCAGGGCCTTCATAACAGCTGAAAAGCCATAAAGATCACCAGCAAAGTCCTTCAGCTCCATGGCCAGATGGATAATACGGTGCAGGGTGTGCGCTCTCTCGCTCACCGCTCCGGTGCAGCCCAGGATATCCACAGCTACCCCCAGAGACAGCAGGTGGTGCCTAGAGGCGGGGGGAGAAGGGAGAATAAACATTCGCATTCTACATTCCCCGCTACTCTTCATTTTGACCATTTGTCTTCTCCTGCTGACCACACGGGAGCTACGTAAAGGTTTTACTCCCGCTGACCACCAGGCATTGTCACTCCTACAATCATTGGCTCATTTTCTACTCCAACTGGCTACAGTCCGGCCCTCCTAAAGTCTTGTATTTGTATTGCACTTTCGATTTGTCAACGAAAATCGTCATTCGATCTGTCATTGCACGAACATAACATTTTCATGCAGGCCCAATCGTATAATAATCAAATGAACTGTCGTGATCGGCTCTCAAAAGCTCTGCACTAACGATCTGATTATCGTAAGACCTTCTGATCGTGTGTACGTGGGGGCTTAATGCAGGCCTCGACAAAATCCGGGCGCCAGGTCGCAATTGCGACAAGAAATTGTGACCTGGCGCCTGGGGAAGCTTAGGGCTGCAGAAGGCCGCAAAGCCGCGGCCTCAATTACCGGGCTGCGTGGGGCGCGATCGTAATTGAGGCAGCGGCTTTGTGGCCTTCACAGAAGGAAGCTGAGGCCAGCAGAAGGCCGCAAAGCCGTGGCCTCAATTACTGGCCGGCCCGCGGCTTTGCGGCCTTCACAGAAGGAAGCTGAGGCCAGCAGAAGGCCGCAAAGCCGTGGCCTCAATTACTGGCCGGCCCGCGGCTTTGCGGCCTTCACAGAAGGAAGCTGAGGCCAGCAGAAGGCCACAAAGCCGTGGCCTCAATTACTGGCCGGCCCGCGGCTTTGCGGCCTTCACAGAAGGAAGCTGAGGCCAGCAGAAGGCCGCAAAGCCGTGGCCTCAATTACTGGCCGGCCCGCGGCTTTGCGGCCTTCACAGAAGGAAGCTGAGGCCAGCAGAAGGCCGCAAAGCCGTGGCCTCAATTACTGACCGGCCCTCGGCTTTGCGGCCTTCACAGAAGGAAGCTGAGGCCAGCAGAAGGCCGCAAAAGCCGTGGCCTCAATTACTGGCCGGCCCGCGGCTTTGCGGCCTTCACAGAAGGAAGCTGAGGCCAGCAGAAGGCCGCAAAGCCGTGGCCTCAATTACTGGTTGACCCGCGGCTTTGCGGCCTTCACAGAAGGAAGCTGAGGCCAGCAGAAGGCCGCAAAGCCATGGCCTCAATTACTGGCCGGCCCGCGGCTTTGCGGCCTTCACAGAAGGAAGCTGAGGCCAGCAGAAGGCCGCAAAAGCCGTGGCCTCAATTACTGGCCGGCCCGCGGCTTTGCGGCCTTCACAGAAGGAAGCTGAGGCCAGCAGAAGGCCGCAAAGCCGTGGCCTCAATTACTGGTTGACCCGCGGCTTTGCGGCCTTCACAGAAGGTAGCTGAGGCCAGCAGAAGGCCGCAAACCAGTTAGTTCTACTTTAACCACGTCAGCTCCGGAAGGTTTACCCCTCTTCACGATCAGGCCAATTTTTACGATACGCCACTGGCTGCGTTTAACTGACAATTGCGACGTGGCACCCAAATAAAATTGATGTCCTTATTTTTCCCCCACAAATAGAGGCTTTCTTTTGGTGGTATTTGATCACCTCTGCAGCTTTTATTACCGTATTTATCGGCGTATAACACGCACCCTAACTTTAACCACTTAAGGACCGCCTACTGCACATTTACGTCGGCAGAATGGCACGGCTGGGCACATCAACGTATATATACGTTGGTTTCTAGTACCCAGCCGCGGGTCACGGGTGACCCGGTCCGAAGTTCCGGGACCGGGTCCGGGGGAACTCACGGACCCGATCGCCGCTGGAGTGCGGCGATCAGTCCCCAGGGCTGAAGAACGGGGAGAGCCGTGTGTAAACGCGGCTTCCCCGTGCTTCACTGTGGCCGCAGCATCGATCGCGTCATCCCTGTTATAGGGGGACGCGATCGATGACGTCACACCTACAGCCACACCCCCCTACAGTTGTAAACACACACAGGGAACACTCAAATCCTACAGCGCCCCCCTTGTGGTTAACTCCCAAACTGCAACTGTCATTTTCACAGTAAACAATGCAATTTAAATGCATTTTTTGCTGTGAAAATGACAATTGTCCCAAAAATGTGTCAAAATTGTCCGAAGTGTCCGCCATAATGTCGCAGTCACGAAAAAAAAATCGCTGATCGCCGCTATTAGTAGTAAAAAAAAAAAAAAAAACATAAAAATGCCATAAAACTATCCCTTATTTTGTAAACGCTATAAATTTTGCGAAAACCAACCGATAAACGCTTATTGCTATTTTTTTTTTACCAAAAATACGTAGAAGAATACGTATCGGCCTAAACTGATGAAAAAAAAAAATTTTATATATATTTTTGGGGATATTTATTACAGCAAAATGTAAAAAATATTGCTTTTTTTCAAAATTGTCGCTCTATTTTTGTTTATAGCGCAAAAAATAAAAACCGCAGAGGCGATCAAATACCACCAAAAAGAAAGCTCCATTTGTTGGAAAAAAAGGACGCCAATTTTGTTTGGGAGCCACGTCGCACGACCGCGCAATTGTCAGTTAAAGCGACGCAGCGCCGAATCGCAAAAAGTGCTCTGGTCATTGGGCAGCCAATATGGTCCGGGGCTGAAGTGGTTAACAGGCCTCTATGACTCTTTTCTATGTCTCCGCCCATTTCCATCATTCCTCATTCCATTGGAGGGAGGAGAAGGCGTGACTCATTGGTCCCCATAGAACAGTGATGGGAACCTTGGCACTCCAGCTGTTTTGGAACTACATTTCCCATGATGCTCCACTACCCTGCAGATTGCATGAGCATCATGGGAAATGTAGTTCCAAAACAGCTGGGGTGCCGAGGTTCGCCGTCACTGCCATAGAAGTATCACTGACCTCTCCAGCAGATCCCGTCTCAGCTGCTGGCCGTAGGGTAACGTCAGCAGTTCGAGGCCCGACTTTACCCCCATGATCCTCTGCTGCTCCGCGCTCATCCCCCAGATCCGAATTTGCTGTGAAAGCGGGAAAAATACAATTTTACTAACAGATGTTCATTGGAGGAGAACACAACATTTCCAATGGCGAGGCCCCACCCCTTTCACATATTAGTATTGTAGTATTATTAGCGTGCTTCAGATTCCCAGCTCTATGTATTGACCTCTTTGTTCACTTTTTTTAGGAGGTTTTTTATTTACTTTTTTTGTGATAAAAAGGATGGCCTTTAACCGCTTCAGCCCCGGACCATCATGCAGGTTAAGGACCCGGCCCCTTTTTGCGATTCGGCGCGGGGTCGCTTTAACTGACAATTGCGCGGTCGTGCGACGCGGCTCCCAAACAAAACCGGCGTCCTTTTTTCCCCCGCAAATAGAGATTTCTTTTGGTGGTATTTGATCGCCTCCGCGTTTTTTTTTTTTTGCGCCGTTAAACAAAAATAGAGCGACAATTTTGAAAAAAATGCAATATATTTTACTTTTTGCTGTAATAAATGTCCCCAAAAAAGATCTAATTTTTTCCCCTCAGTTTAGTCCGATACAGATTCTTCTACATATTTTTGGTAAAAAAAATATCGCAATAGGCGTTTATCGATTGGTTTGCGCAAAAGTTATAACGTTTACAAAATAGGGGGTAGTTTTATGGCATTTTTGTTAATATTTTTTTTTTTTTACTACTAATGGCGGCGATCAGCGTTTTTCTTTTTAGTACTGCGACATTATGGCGGACACTTTTGACACATTTTTGGGACCATTGGCATTTTTATAGCGATCAGTGCTATAAAAATGCATTGTATTACTATAAGAATGCCATTGGCAGTGAAGGGGTTAACACTATGGGGAAGGGGTTAAGTGTGTTCCTGGGTGTGTTCTAACTGTATGGGGGGTGGCCTCACTAGGGGAAATTTATGGGGGGGAAATTTTACTACTAATGGCGGCGATCAGCGTTTTTTTTTTTTCCGTGACTGCGACATTATGGCGGACACAGCGGACACTTTTGACACATTTTTTCAGACCATTTTCACAGCGAAAATGATTACTGTGAAAATGACAATTGCAGTTTAGGAGTTAACCACTAGGGGGCGCTGTAGGGGTTAAGTGTGACCTCATATGTGTTTCTAACTTCAGGGGGGCGGGGCTGGACGTGTGACGTCATTGATCGTGTTTCCGTATAACAGGGAACAGACGATCACTGACACTGCCACAGAGAAGAACGTGGAAGGTGTGTTTACACTCACCTCTCCCTGTTCTTCAGCTCCAGTGACCAATCGCGGGACACCGGCGGCGATCGGGTCCTGCTGGTCCCGCGGGCGTGGCCACGAAGCTTCGGACCGGGTCGCATGCGCGGGCGACCCACGGCTGGGCACTTAAAGGCGACGTTCCTGTACATGTGCCCAGCCGTGCCATTTTGCCAATGTATATCGGCGTTAGGCGGTCCTTAAGTCGTTAAGTGGTGCTGGAACTCAATCACGATGCCCCAAAACCCCTCCCACTACCCACACCCTCCAAATCCCATCAAATAGTGGGTGTGGTCAGTCAAATTTCAGGAACAGTAGGAGGGTCTTAAAGGTCTTTAAAGAGGAGGTCCGGCTTACAAAAAAAAAAAAAACACTGTAGCTGCTGACCTTTAATAAGGACCCTTACCTGTCCAGGGTGACCGTGATGTCATCAGCCGACGCCGAGCAATCGCTTGGGTCTCGGCTGCCCCGCCACCATCCTCAGTGAGGGAATCAGGAAGTGAAGCGTTGCAGCTTCACTGCCCAACTCCCTACTGCGCCATGCGCTAGCCAAACGGCGCTATGTGAATGGACGGATGTCTCCTGGGACACACACAAGGTCCCAGAAGACACAGCTCCCCCATTTCCCAGGAGGCAGCGCGAGGAGGAGAAAGAAGACCGCCGTGGACGAGGAAGTGGCAGATTAGGATGATCTGCCTAGTAACAGCCACGAGGACGTCTGTGATAAGTGGAACACTGAACACAGTCTCTGCTGGGAAACTGAGTGTTCTGCCTATCGAGGACGAGGAGGAGGCGTGGCTTTTTTACACTGGACGCCCGCTGTCTGACTGCATGTCACAGGCTGATCAGGTATGCAGATCAGCACAGGGAGGTGTGCAATGGGCACAGTGAGGTGTGCAATGGACACAGTGAGGTGTGTAATGGGCACAGTGAAGTGTGCAATGGACACAGTGAAGCTGAAGTGGGCACAGTGAGGCATGCAATGGGCACAGTGAGGCATGCAATGGGCACAGTGAGGCATGCAATGGGCACAGTGAGGCATGCAATGGACACAGTGAGGCATGCAATGGACACAGTGAGGCATGCAATGGGCACAGTGAAGCATGCTATGGGCACAGTGAGACATGCATTGGGCACAGTAGAGGCTGCAATGGACACAGTGAGGTGTGCAATGGGCACAGTGAGGTGTGCAATGGGCACAGTGAAGTGTGCAATAGACACAGTGAGGTTGCAATGGGCACAGTAAGGTGTGCAATGAGCACAGTGAGGTGTGCAATGGACACAGTGAGGTGTGCAATGGGCACAGGGAGGTGTGCAATGGACACAGTGAGGCTGCAATGGGCACAGAGAGGTGTGCAATGAGCACAGTGAGGTGTGCAATGGGCACAGTGAGGTGTGCAATGGGCACAGTGAGGCTGCAATGGGCACAGTGAGGCCTGCAATGGGCACAGTAAGGCATGCAATGGGCACAGTGAGGCATGCAATGGGCACAGTGAGGCGTGCATGGGGCACAGTAGAGGCTGCAATGGGCACAGTAGAGGCATGCAATGGGCACAGCGAGGCGTGCAATGGGCACAGTGAGGCATGCAATGGGCACAGTGAGGCGTGCAATGGGCACAGTGAGGCGTGCAATGGGCACAGTAGAGGCTGCAATGGGCACAGTAGAGGCATGCAATGGGCACAGTAGAGGCTGCAATGGGCACAGTAGAGGCTGCAATGGGCACAGTAGAGGCATGCAATGGGCACAGTAGAGGCATGCAATGGGCACAGCGAGGCGTGCAATGGGCACAGTAGAGGCTTCAATGGGCACAGTGAGGCATGCAATGGGCACAGTGAGGCATGCAATAGGCACAGTGAGGCATGCAATGGGCACAGTAAGGCAAGCAATGGGCACAGTGAGGCATGCAATGGGCATTGTTGACCCTCTTTTCCACTTACAGTAGCTGCTGCAATCTCACCCTAGGCTTATACTCGAGTCAATACGTTTTCCCATTTTTTTGTGGTAAAATTAGGTGCCTCGAGTATATACGGGTACTTTATATTTTTAGCGGCTAAAACCGATATCCCACGGGTATGGAAAAATCCAATCATAGATCTTGCCTTGATGAAACGCAAACTCAACTGGATCATGCTGAATGTAAATGAAAAGATTGCGGGCGTCTTACGGGACAGTGGCTTAGTTATTTGCACGGACCGGACACGCGGAGTTGACCCCCAGGCCCTGGCTGCAATCTTTACTCAACAGTCATTTTCGCTCGTTCTCGCACAATTTCAAGTAAAACCACAGTGCTGATCAAGTTGGAAACCATTATGAGTTGGAAACCATCACGTGGTGCATGGACATCTCTCGAAAGAGGACGTAGATTTTACTTACTTGGCAGTTTTCGCAGAGAATATGGAGGGCGCTCTCCTTGCAGTCTCGTTGACTAACGATCTCTTTCAGCTTTCGCAGAGCATTTGGCTCCAGAGGCTTGTTCTCCGGCGACAGCAGGATGGATGGAAAGGTTTTCGGATTGTACGATGTTGTGGTCTGAATCTGCGGCCTGACGAAGCCATCCTCATCTTCGGCAGTCTCCAATATTACATGGTCCATCTTGGAAAGTCTTGGCTTATGGTGTTGTTGGCTGAGATGTTCGCTTCTAGATTGTTCTGTTTTAGGCCTTTCCTCCGGCGAATGGACCTGTTTGTATTTATGGCTTTCAGAAACGACTGTCCTAGATTTATCCACCTCTTTATGAACCAGTTTTGTTTTGACAACTTCGGAGTAGACCGGTTTAGAGTTTCTAGGGTTGTCTAATTCAAAATGACCCTTTGATGACTGAATCACATCTGGGGACTTGTCTGAGTCCAGGAAACCAAAGGTGGTCTCTGTAGCTCGGGCGCGGTTCTTCCACCGTTCCTCAACTTTCACGGTGTCCATAAGTCTTCGAGGTGCCTCTGGGACACGAGGGACCAGCTCCCAATAGGTGTCCATCCCATCAGGAGGATCTGGAAGCAGCAGTGAAGGAGCTCGTATGGGCTTGGGTGGAGCCTTGGAGTGTAGCTGGCTGTCGGAACCCCTCAGGGCATTGTTACCGCCGCAGTCCAGAGGCTGGATTGTTTGAGGTTTGGCTCTGAGGACTGGGTCGCTGCCCGTTCGGAAAATAGGCGATAACGGGATGGTAGACGTGTCCTCTGGAGACACCGATGTTTCTGCTGTAACAGCTGGAAGAAAAATAACGTTGGTCATTATTGGGCAGTGTTGGGTGAAGAGTTGTAGTGTGCATTAGACTGGAACTAGAAAATGGAATGAAGACAGTGGTGGAAGGAACCAAACATCTTGGAGGAAAGTCTATATGCTTAGACTCCATAAATTTAGAGGTTTAGCTCAGTAACAACTTTCCCGAGCATCCAAAATCCTGCGCTATTCTACTTTACTGTACAAGACTGACTATTTGCCAAGCCACCCCAATGTTTTCTTATATACAGTGGAACCTTGGATTGCGAGTAACACGGTTAACGAACGTTTCGCCAAATACGAGCCCTGTATTTTTAAAAATCGTAACTCGGTTTGCGAGTGTTGTCTCACAAAACGAGCAAGATTCAGGCCAAAGCGGTGTGCAGTACCGTGTTTGGCCTAAGTTGGGGGGGCGCCAGAACCGATCTGCGCCATTCGGAAATGCTCGGAAAGACTACGTTCCCGAGCCTTTCCAAGGTTTGCCAAGGTCAGCCGAGCTGTCCTCGGGCCTGTTTCCAAGGCTTTCCAGCACCCCCTGCTGGAGCAGAGCCGAATGTCGCCGATCGGCTGTGATCGGCGACGTTCAGCTCTGCTCGGCTCCGCCGTTCGGAAAGGCCTGAGGACAGCTCAGCTGACCTTGTCAAATCTCGGGAACTAAGTCTTTCTGAGGTTGGCCTTTTCGGTCATTTCTGAGGCTCTCCGGCGCCCCCGCCTCTTTCCACATGCGGTATTGCATGCCATTGGAGTCAATCCAGAACAAATTATTTTCGTTTTCATTGACTTCAATGGGGAAACGCGCTTTGATATGCAAGTACTTTGGATTACGAGGATTCTCCTGGAACGGATTATGCTCGTAATCCGAGGTTCCCCTGTAGTTCATCACAGCTCCTCTAATGGCGCGTACAGACGATCGGACATTCCGACAACAAAACCGTGGATTTTTTTTTCCGACGGATGTTGGCTCAAACTTGTCTTGGATACACGCGGTCACAAAAATGTTGACGGAGATTGCGAACGTCAAGAACGCGGTGACGTATAAGACCTACGGCGAGCAGAGAAAAATGAAGTTCAACAGCAAGTGCGGCTCTTCTGCTTGATTCGGAGCATCCGTGAAATTGTTTACACACACTCGGAATTTCCGACAACAACTTTTGTTGTCGGAAAAGTTTAGAACCAGCTCTCAAATTTTTTGTTGTTGGAAATTCCGACAGCAAATGTCCGATGGAGCCTACACACACTCGGAATTTCCGACAACAAGCTCCCATCGAACATTTGTTGTCAGAAATTCTGAGCGGGTGTGTACGCGGCATTACTGTTTTGGATTTTTTTGACGTTTAGCAACTTCCCAAGAGAGATATTAACCCTTCTCAGGACAACTACATGTCTGACCATCCTTCTGGACCTCCCGATATTCCACCCCAGGGCTTTTTTTCTCAGAGAATAGGTGCAGAAACTCCCACCTTGCGAGTCACCTATTGTGTCCACCCCTACCCACCTCTGAGCACCATTCTGTGATTCCACCCTCTACCCACCTCTAAACACCATTCTGTGGTTCCACCCCCTACCCACCTCCGAGCACCATTCTGTGGTTCCACCCTCTACCCACCTCTGAGCACCATTCTGTGATTCCACCCTCTACCCACCTCTGAGCACCATTCTGTGATTCCACCCTCTACCCACCTCTCAGCACCATTCTGTGGTTCCACCCTCTACCCACCTCTGCGCACCATTCTGTGGCTCCACCCCCTACCCACCTCTAAGCACCATTCTGTGATTCCACCCTCTACCCACCTCTAAACACCATTCTGTGGTTCCACCCCCTACCCACCTCAGAGCACTGTTCCTTGGTTTCACCCCCTACCCACCTCTCAGTAATAGATACAGAACCAAGTATCAATGTAATTTGTTAATGATAGGAAGTAAAATAGATCTCCTGTAGCCAGCAACAACGGAGCACCCTCAGCAACAATAGACTCTGAACAGCTAGCAGCAATGGCCTCCACCTTCCGAGTCACCTATTCTGTGCACCCCCTACCCACCTCCGAGCACCATTTTGTGGTTCCACCCCCTACCCACCTCCGAGCACCATTCCGTGGTTCCACCCCCTACCCACCTCCGAGCACCATTCTGTGGTTCCACCCCCTACCCACCTCCGAGCACTGTTCCTTGGTTTCATCCCCTACCCACCTCTCAGTAATAGATACAGAACCAAGTATCAATGTAATTTGTTAATGATAGAAAGTAAAATAGATCTCCTGTAGCCAGCAACAACGGAGCACCCTCAGCAACAATAGACTCTGAACAGCTAGCAGCAATGGCCTCCACCTTCCGAGTCACCTATTCTGTGCACCCCCTACACACCTCCGTGCACCATTTTGTGGTTCCACCCTCTACCCACCTCCGAGCACCATTCTGTGGTCCCACCCCCTACCCACCTCCGAGCACCATTCCGTGGTTCCACCCCCCTACAACCTCCGAGCACCATTCCGTGGTCCCACCCCCTACCCACCTCCGATTACCATTCCGTGGTTCCACCCCCTACCCACCTCCGAGCACCATTCCTTGGTTTCACCCCCTACCCAATTTCCGAGCACCATTCCTTGGTTCCACCCCCTACCCACCTCTGAGCACCGTTCCTTGGTTTCACCCCCTACCCACCTCTCAGTAATAGATACAGAACCAAGTATCAATGTAATTTGTTAATGATAGGAAGTAAAATAGATCCCCTGTAGCCAGCAACAACGGAGCACCCTCAGCAACAATAGACTCTGAACATCTAGCAGCAATGGACCCCTCCCTCCACAGTAGGTGTCTCCCAGCAACAATTGTCTCACAGTACCATAGGAGCCCCCCAGCAACAATAGATCCCCCACCAGCAACAACTGACCTCCTCAGCAACAATAGACCCTTCCACTGAAAAAATAGATCCTCTCCAGCAACAACAGATCCCCCAGCAGCCAGCATCAATAGACCCTCCAGTACACCCCAGCACCCCTTGCCATTACATACATTCAGAGCTAGAGGTGCTGGACCTGCGTTTCCCTGCGTTCCTGCTGAAAAAAAAGCCCTGTTCCACCCCCTTGAGAGGGTTGGCAGCACCACCATAAATTGCCAGATGATTAGAAAGCAACAATTGGCATCCATGCATGTGGCAACCTCCATACCAGAAGGGAGGTTATGGGGAAGCGAAGCGATCCTATTGTTTACACCCCAACAAGCATTTTAGCTGACGGGGAGAGCAGAGTATGGAAATCCATCGGACGTATATAGAAAAAAGGAAAAAAATAAGGCCAGTATTGGCAAAGCTAAAAATGATATTTAGATTAATCTTCATTTATTAATAAAAACTCATTAGAGAGGAGTGATGCTATAATTGCTAAGATTAAGGACTTTTTGACTATCCACGTGTCTTTTACTTACCTGAGAACAGGTTGCTGTCAGACTGGGCGCTCTGTAACGGTATTTCCTTCAAGATGTCTAGATTGCCAGGTTGGCTCCCGAACCTGTCTTTGGTCCTGGTGGATATAACCACAAAAAAAAAACTCCAGTTAATTAAGAATAATTTTTCAGCTATGTGCAGTGAATGGGAGGAAATGGCCAGCAAGATGAATTGTGGAAGGCCAATGGGAGCAAAGTGCATTGTGGGTGAAAGGTGGTGCTAAAGAAGTGCGCCAGTGTTGGCATTGGCAGTCCTTGACACGTTGTGAATGTAATCTCATGGAAAAGGTGAATTATGATGAAGGCAACATGACAGGGATGTATTATTGTTAAAGAAAACTTTGACCTCTTACCCTAACAAGGTTTTGAGGGACAGTCCTGTATTTTGGACCCAAAAAATTTACAGGTTGTGGGGACATGGCTTGGGTGGAATATGCCAAAGGTTTTGGATGATGTCAGATCACCTGAGGCCAGGTGACAGATGCACCCCGTTGGGGTTAGGAGTGCGCCGCTAAGGTAGTGGACCCTACGGCTGACTGCTGCGGATGGAACTCTGCGTGGTTCAGGAAGGCAGGTCCACTGGAGCACCAACACAGATCCCACAGGGAGCTAGAGCATAAGATTCCCCAGGGCTCTGAGTCCAAGAGCCAGCAGGTGTTCACTAGAGCCTCTAGTGGTGAGGATGGACTGCGCTGCAACTAGCTCCAGGTCGTGGCCCCCAGGGTCTCCCAGCTCGCGCTCACGGTAGGCTACAGGAGGGTGGAGAGGAAGCAGCAGCCCACGACAACAAGGGATAGTAAGGAAATAAGCCAAAGGGACGGGGCGACTAGCAGACAAGGACAACAGAGAACACGCCAAAGGTCAGGGTCACAAGCAGGCAGGGATAGTCGAGAACACGCCAAGATCCAGTGGCGGTGCGTCCATAGAGGGCGCGGGAGCGCCGCCCCCTCTCTCTCCTGCACTGCCACTGAATACAATAAATATATTCATGCATTGCACGAATCTATGTATTGTTGCTGCCGCCCACTATTCAGATGGCCGGCCCCCTGGTGAGCGCCGACCATCTAAATAACGGCAGCTGGTTGGCTTTAGAAGTGCCTATCAGAGCCAGTGGAGCCAGTCTGATAGGCTTTCTGATTAGAGCCTGAGGGCTCGGGGGGGGGGGGGGGGGGGGAATATGGCAGCATTTTACAGGGCACAGCGGCTAAAAATGAAAATGAAAAAAATGGAAAATTAATCGTCTTGATGAGTTTGTAGCTGAGAAAGTTTCTATCTGCCACATGAAGTCTGTTTTCCCTGTGTCCTCATAAAGCCAAGACTTAGGGGGGCGTGTCCTGTTAAGATATGCCCGCCCATGAAGATTCTGACACTTAACCACTTAAGGACCGCCTAACACCGATATAGGTCGGCAGAATCGCACGGCTGGGCACAATCACGTACCTGTACGTGATTAAGTGCCCAGCCGCGGGCGCGACCCGGTCCGAAGCTCCGGGACCTGAATGCCGCCGGAGTCCCGCGAGCAGTCCCCGGAGCTGAAGAACGAGGAGAGGTGAGTGTAAACACAGCTTCCCCGTTCTTCACTGCGGCACTGTCGTTGATTGGCCGTTCCCTGACATAGGGAAAGACGATCAATGACGTCACACGTCCAGCCCCGCCCCCCCTACAGTTAGAAACACATATGAGGTCACACATAACACCTACAGCGCCCCCTAGTGGTTAACTCCCAAACTGCAACTGTCATTTTCACAGTAATCAGTGCATTTTTATAGCACTTTTTTTGCTGTGAAAAGGACAGTGGTCCCAAAAATGTGTCAAAACTGTGCGATGTGTCCGCCGTAATGTCGCAGTCACGAAAAAAATCGCTGATCGCCGCCATTTGGTAGTGAAAAAAAAAATAATATTAATAAAAATGCGAAAAAATTATCCCCTATTTTGTAAACACTATAAATTTTGCGCAAGCCAATCGATAAACGCTTATGTAGAAGAATATGTATCGGCCTAAACTGAGGACATTTTTTTTTTTTTAATTGGGGATATTTATTATAGCAAAAAGTAAAAAATATTTTTTTTTTTTATTATAAATTCTCGCTCTATTTTTGTTTATAGCGCAAGAAATAAAAACCGCAGAGGTGATCAAATACCACCGAAAGAAAGCTCTATTTGTGGGGGAAAAAAGACGCCAATTTTGTTTGGGAGCCGCGTCGCACGACCGCGCAATTTACAGTTAAAGCGACGCAGTGCCGAATCGCAAAAAGGGGCCAGGTCCTTTACCCGCATAATGGTCCGGGGCTGAAGTGGTTAATGCCAATATTCTGTTTGCTTTGTTGGCAGCAGCATGCCATTGCAATGCCAACTTCTAAATGAAAGTGAATTTTGATTGGCTTGTACCTGAGCAAGCTGTTATCTGTCACATGAAGACTCCGCCTGTTTTCCTTGTTTGCCTTCTGGGATTCATGCCTCTCCCCCACCGCACTCAGAGGCACTGTCCTGTTGACGGGGTTCTCTATGACGGCCCCTGAGGATTCAGACACCGCCCGCCTGTCGCCGACGTAGGACCGAACAAGGGCGGGAATGTTGTCAAAGCGGTCCTGTTCCAGCTGGTAGAGAGTGCGCGAGACACCTCGCCGGGGACGCAAGTGGACAGCGATGATCTTGAAGTGCAGAACCTGCTTGGCGCTCACACAGCTCAAGACGTAGTCTCCGGGAGAGGAGAGGGAGTCGCGAATCAAGAAGTCGCCATCTTTTTGTAAGAGCTTCTCTCCCTCCTGCGAAAGTAAAACATCAAGATATTAGATGAATACAACACGTAATACGACCCCGCTCAGCCTATCTACCACTAAGGAACCCTCGCTCAACCTATCTACCACTAAGGAACCCTCGCTCGACCTATCTACCACAAGGGAACCCTCGCTCAACCACTCTACCACAAAGGAACCCTCGCTTAACCTATCTACCACAAAGGAACCCCCGCTCAACCTATCTACCACAAAGGAACCCTCGCTCAACCTATCTACCACAAGGGAACCCTCGCTCAACCATTCTACCACAAAGGAACCCTCGCTCAACCTATCTACCACAAAGGAACCCTCGCTCAACCTATCTACCACAAGGGAACCCTCGCTCAACCATTCTACCACAAAGGAACCCTCGCTCAACCTATCTACCACAAGGGAACCCTCGCTCAACCATTCTACCACAAAGGAACCCTCGCTTAACCTATCTACCACAAAGGAACCCCCGCTCAACCTATCTACCACAAAGGAACCCTCGCTCAACCTATCTACCACAAGGGAACCCTCGCTCAACCATTCTACCACAAAGGAACCCTCGCTCAACCTATCTACCACAAAGGAACCCTCGCTTAACCTATCTACCACAAAGGAACCCCCGCTCAACCTATCTACCACAAAGGAACCCTCGCTCAACCTATCTATCACAAGGGAACCCTCGCTCAACCATTCTACCACAAAGGAACCCTCGCTCAACCTATCTGCCACAAAGGAACCCTCGCTCAACCTATCTACCACAAAGGAACCCTCGCTCAACCTATCTACCACCAAGGAACCCTCGCTCAACCTATCTGCCACAAAGGAACCCTCGCTCAACCTATCTACCACAAAGGAACCCTCGCTCAACCTATCTACCACAAAGGAACCCCCGCTCAATCTATCTACCACAAAGGAACCCACGCTTAACCTATCTACCACAAAGGAACCCTCACTCAACCTATCTACCACAAAGAAACAATTCGCACAACCTATCTACCACAAAGGAACCCCCACTCAACCTATCTACCAAAAAGGAACCCTCGCTCAACCTATCTACCGCAAAGGAACCCTCGCTCAACCTATCTACCACAAAGGAACCCTCGCTCAACCTATCTACCACAAAGGAACCCTCGCTCAACCCATCTACCGCAAAGGAACCCTTCGCTCAACCTATCTACCACAAAGGAACCCTTCGCTCAACCTATCTACCACAAAGGAACCCTTCGCTCAACCCATCTACCACAAAGGAACCCTCGTTCAACCCATCTACCACAAAGGAACCCTTCGCTCAACCTATCTACCACAAAGGAACCCTCGCTCAACCCATCTACCGCAAAGGAACCCTCGCTCAACCCATCTACCGCAAAGGAACCCTCTCACAACCTATCTACCACAAAGGAACCCTCGCTCAGCCTATCTACCACAAAGGAACCCTTCGCTCAACCTATCTACCACAAAGGAACCCTCGCTCAACCCATCTACCACAATGGAACCCTTCGCTCAACCTATCTACCACAAAGGAACCCTCGTTCAACCCATCTACCACAAAGGAACCCTTCGCTCAACCTATCTACCACAAAGGAACCCTTCGCTCAACCTATTTACCACAAAGGAACCCTCGCTCAACCTATTTACCACAAAGGAACCCCCGCTCAACCTATCTACCACAAAGGAACCCTCGCTCAACCTATCTACCACAAAGGAACCCTCGCTCAACCTATCCACCACAAAGGAACCCTCGCTCAACCTATCTACCACAAAGGAACCCTCGCTCAACCTATCCACCACAAAGGAACCCTCGCTCAACCTATCCACCACAAAGGAACCCTCGCTCAACTTATTCACCACAAAGGAACCCTCGCTCAACCTATCCACCACAAAGGAACCCTCGCTCAACCTATTCACCACAAAGGAACCCTCGCTCAACTTATTCACCACAAAGGAACCCTCGCTCAACCTATCCACCACAAAGGAACCCTCGCTCAACCTATTCACCACAAAGGAACCCTCGCTCAACCTATCCACCACAAAGGAACATCGCTCAATCTATCTACCACAAAGGAACCCCGCAATCATTTTCAGGTTTCAGGGAACCTGAATGCTTAGACTAGTCAGTCAATTGGAATGGTGGGGTCAGAATTTGGCGCATGGATCTATCCTGCCTTGTATCACCGGTTCAGGCTGGTGGTGGGGGTGTAATGGTGTGGGGGATGGGGACACTTTGGGCCACCCATGGTTTAATCACCACGGCCTACCTGAGTATTGTTGCTGACCATGTCCATCCCTTTATGACTACTGTGTCCCCATCATCTGATGGCTCCTCCCAGCAGCATAATGTCACCATGTCACAAAGATCGAATTATCTCACCACTGGACAATGAGGTCCCTGTACCCCAATGATAGAGTCCCTTTGGGATGTGGTGGAACAAGGGATGTGCAGCCGACAAATCTGCAGCCACTGTGTGATGTTATCAGGTCACTATGGAGAGAAGTGAATGAATGCCAAAGGGGGTCCTATCCCCTACTACCAAGGAGGACCTAATAAAGAGGGTCCAACCGGCTACTAGCAAGGGGGATCTAATAAAGGGGGGCCAACCTGCTACTAGAAAGGAGGACCTAATAAAGGGGGTCCAACCCGGGACTAGCAAGGGGGACCTAATAAAGGGGGTCCAACCCGCTACTAGCAAGGGGGACCTAATAAAGGGGGTCCAACCCGCTACTAGCAAGGGGGACCTAATAAAGCGGTCGGTGAGTGTAGTCATTATTATCAGGGGTTCCCTGAGACCAGAAAGTTATTTCAAGGGTTCCTCTATGTTGGAAAGGTTGAGTAAAGCTGCCTTAGAGGGCAAGTCTAAGCTGTACTCACCTGGCGGGAGAGGGGCCCATGGTACCAGGCATGACTTCTCAAATCCTCACTGCTTAGCTTCAGCTCTTCCTCCAGCTCCTTCTTTAGGATCTCTGTTGGAGACGGCATATCTGTGCCTGAAAGATGACCACCTTTACGTTAAAGGGAGACCCCAGTCACACAAAAAACACACATTTTCTATGACTTATGAATGCTTTTTCCATGATTAGTGTGACTCCCATTCTCTGAGGGAATAAGGAGTCCCAGCTCCACCCCCTGAAGCACAATGACCTGTTATGTCCCCATGGGGAGTCCCAGCTCCACCCCCTGAAGCACAATGACCTGTTATGTCCCCATGGGGAGTCCCAGCTCCACCCCCTGAAACACAATGACCTGTTATGTCCCCATGGGGAGTCCCAGCTCCACCCACTGAAGCACAATGACCTGTTATGTCCCCATGGGGAGTCCCAGCTCCACCCCCTGAAGCACAATGACCTGTTATGTCCCTCTGGGGAGTGCCAGCTCCACCCCCTGAAACACAATGACCTGTTATGTCCCCATGGGGAGTCCCAGCTCCACCCCCTGAAGCACAATGACCTGTTATGTCCCTCTGGGGAGTCCCAGCTCCACCCCTGAAACACAATGACCTGTTATGTCCCCATGGGGAGTCCCAGCTCCACCCCCTGAAGCACAATGACCTGTTATGTCCCTCTGGGGAGTGCCAGCTCCACCCCCTGAAGCACAATGACCTGTTATGTCCCTCTGGGGAGTGCCAGCTCCACCCCCTGAAGCACAATGACCTGTTATGTCCCCATGGGGAGTCCCAGCTCCACCCCCTGAAGCGCAATGACCTGTCTCTGAACCGCAATTCGGTTCCTCCAACGTACGTCCATGAATTGCGACACAGTGGAACCTTGGTTAACGAGTAACGTGGTTAACGAGCGTTTTGAAAGACAAGCAACTTTTTTTTTATTCTGACTCGGTTGTGCGAGTATTGTCTCGCAAAATGATCAGAATTCAAGCCAATGGGGTGTGCCATTAGGAAATATTTAGAAACTCTCGGAAATACTCCATTCCCAAGTGTTTCTGAGCCTTTCCGAGGGTTTCCGAGTTCAGCCGAGCTGTCCCTGAGTATTTCCAAGGCTCTCCAGCGCCCTCCCCTCACCTTTGGCCACATGCAGTATTGCATGCAATAGAAGTCAATGCGGAACGAATTATCAACGTTTCCATGGACTTCTATGGGGAAACTCGCTTTGATATGCAAGTGCTTTGGATTACAAGCATTCTCCTGGAATAAATTATAATCGTAATCCAAGTTTCCACTGTATTATTATTTTACGTCAGTCACTCCTACTTTCTTGCTTTCCTGCTCCTTCCTCTATAACTCTCCTCTTCTGAAATACTCTGCACTGCTGGAGGACTCTGCTCCTTCCTCTATAACTCTCCTCTTCTGAAATACTCTGCACTGCTGGAGGACTCTGCTCCTTCCTCTATAACTCTCCTCTCCTGAAATACTCTGCACTGCTGGAGGACTCTGCTCCTTCCTCTATAACTCTCCTCTCCTGAAATACTCTGCACTGCTAGAGGACTCTGCTCCTCCCTCTATAACTCTCTTCTCCTGATATACTCTGCCGGAGGACTCTGCTCCTTCCTCTATAACTCTTCTCTCCTGATATACTCTGCTGGAGGACTCTGCTCCTTCCTCTATAACTCTCCTCTCCTGATATACTCTGCTGGAGGACTCTGCTCCTTCCTCTATAACTCTCCTCTCCTGATATACTCTGCTGGAGGACTCTGCTCCTTCCTCTATAACTCTCCTCTCCTGATATACTCTGCACTGCTGGAGGACTCTGCTCCTTCCTCTATAACTCTCCTCTCCTGAAATACTCTGCACTGCTGGAGGACTCTGCTCCTTCCTCTATAACTCTCCTCTCCTGAAATACTCTGCACTGCTAGAGGACTCTGCTCCTCCCTCTATAACTCTCTTCTCCTGATATACTCTGCTGGAGGACTCTGCTCCTTCCTCTATAACTCTCCTCTCCTGATATACTCTGCTGGAGGACTCTGCTCCTTCCTCTATAACTCTTCTCTCCTGATATACTCTGCTGGAGGACTCTGCTCCTTCCTCTATAACTCTCCTCTCCTGATATACTCTGCTGGAGGACTCTGCTCCTTCCTCTATAACTCTTCTCTCCTGATATACTCTGCCGGAGGACTCTGCTCCTTCCTCTATAACTCTTCTCTCCTGATATACTCTGCTGGAGGACTCTGCTCCTTCCTCTATAACTCTCCTCTCCTGATATACTCTGCTGGAGGACTCTGCTCCTTCCTCTATAACTCTCCTCTCCTGATATACTCTGCTGGAGGACTCTGCTCCTTCCTCTATAACTCTGCTCTCCTGAAATACTCTGCACTGCTGGAGGACTCTGCTCCTTCCTCTATAACTCTCCTCTCCTGATATACTCTGCTGGAGGACTCTGCTCCTTCCTCTATAACTCTGCTCTCCTGAAATACTCTGCACTGCTGGAGGACTCTGCTCCTTCCTCTATAACTCTCCTCTCCTGAAATACTCTGCACTGCTGGAGGACTCTGCTCCTTCCTCTATAACTCTCCTCTCCTGAGATCCAGGTAACTGCTCAGTATAACGGAGCGCCCCACCCAACGTTCTTACCTGCTCCTCGCCGGGCCCCCGGGGATCCTTGTGTATGATCAGGCGGTGTGGAGAACCATCGGCCAGCAGCTCCGGCGTCCCCCTCCGGTGACATCAGCCCGTCCGGTGAGCCATGACTCGGTGGTACCTGTTGGCAGGCCAGGTGGTGGGTGCAGCCGCAGCTCCTGTTGGTTTCAATCACATTCCATCGTCAGCCTCTTAATCATTAAACCGTCAGAAATCCGGAGAGGAAGCCACACCCCGCCAACGTCACCGGAGCACCAATCACAGGGGAGGGGGGGGGGGGAGATATAAGGCATGTCCAGGCACACTGGGAGGAATGTCAGTGAGGAAGACGCATTCCATGTGCAGGTACACACGCCAAGACACGTCCCCTACAGAGCATGCAACCTGCAGCTTCCCTCCCAACAATCCACCCCCCCCCCTCGCCTGTCATTAATAATATCTATTATTATCAGGAGACCGCAAAGGTGTTGGCCTGAGGGCGGCCATTTTTTTTTTGATAAAGAGGCGCACAGGAGGGTGTAGGTACCTAGTGCAGTGATGGAGAACCTTGGCACCCAAGATGTTTTAGAACTACATTTCCCACGATGCTCCACTACCCTGCAGAGTGCCTGAGCATCATGGGAAATGTCGTTCCAGAACATCTGGGTGTGCCAAAAAAAGTGTTGGCCTGAGGGCGGCCATTTGTTGTTGTGAAGAAGCACACAGGAGGGTGCAAGCGCCTAGTGCAGTTATGGAGAACCTTGGCACCCCACGTTTTAGAACTACATTTCCCATGATGCTCCACTACCCTGCAGAGTGCCTGAGCATCATGGGAAATGTAGTTTCCAAAACATCTGGGGGTGCCAAAACAGGTGTTGGCCTGAGGGCGGCCATTTTTTGTTGATGTGAAGAAGCACACAGGAGGGTGTGGGTACCTAGTGCAGTGATGGAGAAATTTGGCACCCCACGTTTTAGAACTACATTTCCCATGATGCTCCACTACCCTGCAGAGTGCCTGAGCATTATGGGAAATGTAGTTCCAGAACATCTGGGGGGGGGGGCAATAAAGGTGTTGGCCTGAGGGCGGTCATTTTTGTTGTGAAAATGCACAAAGGAGGGTGTAGGTACCTAGAACAGTGATGGTGAACCTCGGCACCCCAGATGTTTCGGAACTACATTTCCCACGATGCTCCACTACCCTGCAGAGTGCCTGAGCATCATGGGAAATGTAGTTCCAGAACACTCGGAGGTGCCAAAAAAGGTGTTGGCCTGAGGGCGGCCATTTTTTTTGGTAAAGAAGCGCACAGGAGGGTGTGGGTACCTAGTGCAGTGATGGAGAAATTTGGCACCCCACGTTTTAGAACTACATTTCCCATGATGCTCCACTACCCTGCAGAGTGCCTGAGCATCATGGGAAATGTAGTTCCAGAACATCTGGGGGGGGGGGGCAATAAAGGTGTTGGCCTGAGGGCGGCCATTTTTGTTGTGAAAATGCACAAAGGAGGGTGTAGGTACCTAGAACAGTGATGGTGAACCTCGGCACCCCAGATGTTTCGGAACTACATTTCCCACGATGCTCCACTACCCTGCAGAGTGCCTGAGCATCATGGGAAATGTAGTTCTAAAAATATCTGGGGGCGCCGAGGTTCTCCATCACTGATCTAGTGCATCACCACAAGATGCATACAAGGAAGCCAAATCCGTACTCAAAAAAGAAGAAAAATAAATAAAATGTATCATATCGTATCATGGTCCAGTGTGACATCAAGTGACCTGAATCTGCAAGCCGACGCGTTTCGGGGGACGTACCCTCCTCCTTCCTGAGCTTAAAGGGCTTGTAAACCTTCATGTTTTTTCACCTTAATGCATCCTATGCATTAACCACTTGCCTACCGAGGACGTCATATGACGTCCTCTGCTTGGTGAGGTGATATCTGAATGATGGGGGCAGCCACAGGCATCATTCAGATATCACCGTCTTTAGCCACAGATTCTGTGCACGATAAGAACGATCAAAGCGGCAGTTCCGCCACTTGATTGTTCTTATAGGCGGCGGGAGGGGAGGCCCCCCCCCCCGGAGAACGAATCGGCCGGCGCTGCCTCGGAAGCATAGAGATGACTGGTGTATAGATGGTCACCAGTCACCTCTCTGACCATCTGAGGCCCGGGCACGACGTGATGACGTCACGCCCAGGTACCCGGAAGTAAACAACCCGCAATCGCGGCTGTTGGCATGTGATCAGTGATTTCTTTTTTCACGATCTCGTGCTTGTAAGCCTGGAGGAGAGATGCGGGGGAGGGGGAGGTCTTATTGACCCCGCATCTCTCCATAAAGAGGACCTGTCACACACATTTCATATTACAAGGGATGTTTACATTCCTTGTAATAGGAATAAAAGTGATCCAAAAAAAAGTGTAAAAATTAAAAATGAAGTAAAATAATGTCCCCGGGAGCTCGCACTCAGAAGCAAACACGCTTGCAAGTCCCGCCCCATATGTAAACGCCTGACGTCACAAATGCTCTTCTGGAAGAACGGTCAGACATTCCCATAGACACCCTCCTAAACCTTGGGGACGGCCTTCCCAGAAGAGTTGAAGGTGTTATAGCTGCAAAGGGCGGAGCCAACTCAATATTGAACCCTCCGGACCAAAACATTAAAGTTCATGTGTGTGTAAAGGCAGGCGTCCCAATACTTTTGACACTAAAGTCTTTGAAAGATTTATTTCCCCTTTATTTAGTGCTTGTGTGTTTTTTTTTTTTTTTCTTTTAGTGCAACCAATCAGAGTTCATACTTTTAAAGTCCAGCCAGTTCGAGGTGGGCCCTGATTGGTTGCTTGGCTTGTTGAATAAAGCCGCAAATCTCCTCCTGTCATTTTCACATTCCGCTTGTCACTCAGAAGGGAAATTCTGGTGCCGGATCGTTAGAAAACCTTCCCCCGGGGAGTTATCTCCGGTATTCAGAGACCCCCGCGTGCCGTTCCGTGTGCGTTACCCCGAGCAACACTGACGATGATCATGTATGTAGATCGTACGCAAATGCTGGACTCGGGAGCGCGCCCGCAAGGTAACCCCCTTGGGAAATCGCTTCCCAGAGGGGGGGTTATCTGATGCGGGGAGTGGCCGAGGGACCCCAGAAGAGGAGGATCGGGGCCACTCTGTGCAAAACGAGCTGCACAGTGGAGGTAAGTATGACAAGTATGTAGATCAGGGCCGGGCCGAGGGGTGGGCAGGAGACACAACCACCTACGGAGGGGGTACAAACAAGACCTACAACCTATAGTGCTGGTACTTCACAGACCATAGCTGATTGGTGGACACATTTGAGCCTCGGGTGCTAAAGAACCCGGTCCTGGAGCTTCTGCCTTCACTGGCCGCATGCTTGTTCCAGGTCTGCCAGAGACAGCCAGGCAGCTGGCATGTTCAGAAGGTGACCACCTAACAGTTACTTTCAGTTCTGGTTTCCTATTAACAGCTAAAGATCACATTTATTTATATTCCTTACAAGAGGAGGGTCCCCTTCTAAAAGGGGTCGACATGGGGGGGGGGGGGGGCAAACTTTTAGCTTAAGTTCCAAATGCTGAGACTTGTAGTTCCCCAGAAACCAGCAAAGCCTTTTCTGTATGTAAAATATGCTTGTGTTTTCTTCCTCCCCCATGTTCTATACACCACCACCCCCCCCCCACCTACCTTACATCGGGGTCTTCAGAGGGCAGCGGGGGGGTCCCAGCATGTGTCAGTATGTCGTTCGCTGTTCTCTACGCAGTCCGGCTCCTCCCTTTTCCTGAATGCCTCCCCTATTCTGTCACCAGGAATGCGGTAGGCAGGGCCATGTAAGTAAACACAGGCACCAGTGACCCACAGCTGTGACAACACCAGGTAGCGGTGACACCCCCCCCTCCTGTGTCACCCCCCCCCCCCCCCCTCCTGTGTCACCTGCTGCTGCATTGCCTAACACTCAGGAACACTCACCTTCCTCTACTATGAGTGCGGATTACCGATGGAAGCTTGCTTAAAGGGACCATACCCCTAAATATATGTCTAAGCATTGCTGATGACATTAACAATTGTCTATCAGGCATTGTTATTCTTGGGACTTAAACCCCCCAAGGGTCAGGGGTCATTATTTTTTAAGTATTTCCTCTGTTGTTCTTAGCGATCCTGTCACTGGACAATTGTTGCAATGAGCAAGTCATGGCCCTAAGATAGTGATCCTGAAGTTTACCAGTTGGTGATACTGGAACGCGCCTGCTGGTGATGCTGGAACATGCCTGCTGGTGATGCTGGATCACGCCTGCTGGTGATACTTGATCACGCCCGCTGGTGACGCTGGATCACGCCCGCTGGTGATGCTCAAACACAACAGTTGATGATGCTAGAACACATATGCTAGGGATCCTGGAACACACCTGCTAGGGGTCCTGGTGACCCCACGCCTGCTGGTGATGCTGGATCACACCTGCTGGTGATGCTGGATCCCGTCTGCTGGTGATGCTGGATCCCGTCTGCTGGTGAATGCTGGATCCCGTCTGCTGGTGATACTGGAACACACCTGCTAGTTATACTGGATCACGTCTGCTAGTGATGCTGGATCACACCTGCTGGTGATGCTGGATCACGCCTGATGATAATACTGGAACACGTCAGCTAGTGATGCTGGATCACACTTACTGATGATGCTGGAACACGCCCACTGGTGATGTTGAATCACGCCTGCTGGTGATGCTGGAACACGCCTACTGGTGATGCTGGATCACGCCTGCTGGTGATACTGGATCACGCCTGCTGGTGATACTGCAACATGGCTGCTGGTGATGCGGGATCACGCCTGCTGGTGATGCTGGATCTTACCTGCTGATGATACTGGAACACGTCTGCTAGTGACGCTGGATCACAATTGCTGGTGATGCTGGAACACACCCACTGGTGATGCTGAATCACGCCTGCTGGTGATGCTGGAACATGCCTACTGGTGATGCTGGATCACGTCTGCTGATGATACTGCAACACGCCTGCTGGGAATGCTGGAACACGCCTGCTGGTGATGCTGGAACACGCCTGCTGGTGATGCTGGAACACGCCTGCTGGGGATGCTGGAACACGCCTGCTGGGGATGCTGGAACACGCCTGCTGGGGATGCTCGAACACAACTGTTGATGAGGCTAGAACACATATGCTAGGGATCCTGGAACACACCTGCTGGGGGTCCTGGAAAACACTTGTTGGTCATTCTGGAAAACACTTACTGGTGATGCTACTGTAGAACGCACGTGTTGGTGATCCTAAAACACCCCTGCTGGTAATGCTGGTGTAGACCTGACGGTGATCATTGGAGCACACCTGCTGGTGATGGTGGAGCACACCTGCCAGCAATCTAGAACATACCTGTAGTCAATTCTAGGACACACCTTCTGGGACACAAGGACACACCTTCTGGTGACACAAGGACACACCTTCTGGGACACAAGGACACACCTTCTGGTGACACAAGGACACACCTTCTGGGACACAAGGACACACCTTCTGGTGACACAAGGACACACCTTCTGGGACACAAGGACACACCTTCTGGTAAACAAGGACACACCTTCTGGTGACACAAGGACACACCTTCTGGGACACAAGGACACACCTTCTGGTGACACAAGGACACACCTTCTGGGACACAAGGACACACCTTCAGGTGACACAAGGACACACCTTCTGGTGACACAAGGACACACCTTCTGGTGACACAAGGACACACCTTCTGGTGACACAAGGACACACCTTCTGGTGACACAAGGACACACCTTCTGGGACACAAGGACACACCTTCTGGGACACAAGGACACACCTTCTGGGACACAAGGACACACCTTCTGGTGATGCTGGAACTCCCCTGCTTGTAATATACCAGATGGTGCTCCTGGAACATACCTGCTGGTGATTCTAAAAAAACACCTTCCATGCTGCATCTATCACTGAGAAAAAAGACACAAATATTAGCATGTTTGTTACAGCCACTATTCCGATTCAGCCCTGCCTTAAAGCTCAAATGTAAATGGCAGCCCCAGTGGGTGTGTTTCGGAATCCCCAGTGGGTATGTTCCAGGATCACCAGCAGGTATGTTCCAGGATCACCAGCAGGTATGTTCCAGGATCACCAGCAGGTATGTTCCAGGATCACCAGCAGGTATGTTCCAGGATCACCAGCAGGTATGTTTTAGATTGCCAGCAGGTGTGTTCCAGGATCGCCAGTGGGTATGTTCCAGGATCACCAGCAGGTATGTTCCAGGATCACCTGCAGGTATGTTTTAGATTGCAAGCAGGTATGGTCCACAATTGGTGTAATTCAGGATCATCAACAGGTATATTTTTGACTGCCAGCAGGTGTGCCAGCATCACCAACAGGTATCTTCCAGGATCATCTGCAGGTATGTTCTAGATTGCCAGGGGGTGTGCTCCAGCAGCAACAGCAGGGGTGCTCTAGGATTACCAGCAGGTATGTTCCAAAATCACCAGCAGCTGTGCTCCAGCATCACCAGCAGGTATGTTCTAGATTGCTGTGAGGTACTGTATGTTTCAGGATCACTAGCAGGTATGTTCTAGATTTCCACCAGCTGTCCTCCAGCATCACCAGCAGGTATGTTCCAGGAACACCAGCAGGTAAGTTTTAGATTGCCAGCAGGTGTGCTCAAGCATCACCAGCAGGGGTGTTCCAGGATCACCTGCAGGCATGTTTTAGATTGCCAGAAGGTATGGTCCACAATTGGTATGTTTTGGGATCACCAGCAGGTATGTTCTTGATTGTCAACAGGGGTGTGCCAGCATCGCCAACAGCTGTGTTCCAGGATCATCTGCAGGTATGTTTTTGATTGCCAACAGGGGTGTGCCAGCATCGCCAACAGGGGTGTTCCAGGATCATCTGCAGGTATGTTCTTGATTGCCAACAGGTATGTTCCAGCATCACAAACAGGGGTGCTCTAGGATCATCAGCAGGTATGTTCTAGATTGCCACCAGCTGTCCTCCAGCATCACCAGCAGGTATGTTCCAGGATCCCCAGCATTACTGATCCAGTATAGAAGCGCGCGCCCCTCTTCACTTGCTGATAAATGATACAAATCTCCTATGTGTGCAGCGTCACGTGACCGCTCGATCGTCATTCACAGTGTGCGAGCGCCGGGAGCTGAGAATTGTCCTGGGCAGGAGGGGGGTGACAGTACCCGGTATTGAGGTGGATCAGTAACACTTACAGGGCTTGTCCCGCCCCCAGCCTATGAGTGGACAGTGAAAACGTGACGAGTCACCCTGCTCTCTCCTTCTGTCAGCACGGCTGATCGGCTCCTTGTACTGCTTCTTCCAGTCTGAGCTCTGCTGTACTGGGACTTCAGAAGGCAGGGACTCCCGCTGCTTGCAGAAAATACTGCTGCGTCCTCTCGGGGCTCTTTGTATACACGTGACATGTGAAGAATGCCGTATACTGATATATATATATACACAATGCATTGATTATAACCAGACACGGCTCAGTGTCTCCCCCTGGTGTCTGACACATGAACATCTTCTGTACACTGTAATGGGAACCATAAAGACCATATCTGGACATAACAGGACCCCCCTGGGGGGGGGGGGGGGCATGTGAGAAGCACAGGGCGGGGGAGAGGGGGGCACTGATTTGAGGGAATGGGTCACTCTGCTGGCTTCATTCCTTAAAGGGGCCCGTCATTAAATATATATCACACCTACATTGCTCGCTGATAGTGCCTCTGTTGGCTGTCTTGCAGAACTGCAGGGACAGGCTGGTGATGGAGGGGCTGGTGATGGAGGGGCCGGGGAGGGGATTGGGGGAGGGGGGGGGGCGAAGCTTCAGAGGGGATTTACCCAACAGGGTCGAAGGTTAAAGATTTCAGCAGGAAACTCCAACTCTAAAAAAATAAAATTGAGGCAATTGAGATGCAAATTTTTTTTTTTTTTTTTTTTTAAATAGTCTTTTTTTTTTTTTATTGTCATAAAACATTGTCTCTTTAACCCTTTTACTGCCAGAGTATTTTTTTTTTTATTATTTTTATATATATACAGGGAGTGCAGAATTATTAGGCAAATGAGTATTTTGACCACATCATCCTCTTTATGCATGTTGTCTTACTCCAAGCTGTATAGGCTCGAAAGCCTACTACCAATTAAGCATATTAGGTGATGTGCATCTCTGTAATGAGAAGGGGTGTGGTCTAATGACATCAACACCCTATATCAGGTGTGCATAATTATTAGGCAACTTCCTTTCCTTTGGCAAAATGGGTCAAAAGAAGGACTTGACAGGCTCAGAAAAGTCAAAAATAGTGAGATATCTTGCAGAGGGATGCAGCACTCTTAAAATTGCAAAGCTTCTGAAGCGTGATCATCGAACAATCAAGCGTTTCATTCAAAATAGTCAACAGGGTCGCAAGAAGCGCAAAATAACTGCCCATGAACTGAGAAAAGTCAAGCGTGCAGCTGCCAAGATGCCACTTGCCACCAGTTTGGCCATATTTCAGAGCTGCAACATCACTGGAGTGCCCAAAAGCACAAGGTGTGCAATACTCAGAGACATGGCCAAGGTAAGAAAGGCTGAAAGACGACCACCACTGAACAAGACACACAAGCTGAAACGTCAAGACTGGGCCAAGAAATATCTCAAGACTGATTTTTCTAAGGTTTTATGGACTGATGAAATGAGAGTGAGTCTTGATGGGCCAGGTGGATGGGCCCGTGGCTGGATTGGTAAAGGGCAGAGAGCTCCAGTCCGACTCAGACGCCAGCAAGGTGGAGGTGGAGTACTGGTTTGGGCTGGTATCATCAAAGATGAGCTTGTGGGGCCTTTTCGGGTTGAGGATGGAGTCAAGCTCAACTCCCAGTCCTACTGCCAGTTTCTGGAAGACCCCTTCTTCAAGCAGTGAATGAATGAATGAATGAAAACTTGTATAGCGCGGCACATGCGAACTGAATCGCCTCTGGGCGCTTGTTGTTCCTGTCTCCTTTGATATCAAAAGAGAAAAGTCTTGACCTTTTTCCTAAATGCTAGGTGGTTCTCCTCCAACCGAATGGTGGTTGGTAAAGCGTTCCATAGTCTGGGACCTTGGATCGCGAATCTTCTTTCTCCTTTGGACTTGAAGTTGGCTTTCGGAACCTGGAGCAGGTTCTGATTCGTGGATCGCAAAACGCGATTGGGATTATGCGCTTTTATTATTTCGCATAAATAAAGGGGGGCATTCCCATAGACACATCTATGCGTAAGACAGAGAGCTTTAAAAGCAATTCTGTCTTTAACTGGCAGCCAATGAAGGGCTCTCAGAGAAGGTGAGATGGATTCCCACGGTTTTTTCCCAGTCACAAGTCTGGCGGCCGTATTCTGAACGACTTGCAGACGAGCGATTTGGTACTTGGGGAGGCCGAGGTAAAGGGCATTTGCATAATCCAGCCTGGAGTTTACAATTGCTCCCACCACGACCGCTAAATCTTCTTTAGGGATGAAACGGAGTGAGTCTGCGTAGTAGGCGCAGTAGATGGTGAGATCCGCTGACTACTGACCCTATTTGAGCGTCCATTGTCATAAAGGAGTCAAAAATGACCCCTAGGCTTTTGACTTTGGCGCTAGGGGTGATGATTCTGCCCAAAATAGGCGGGGGGGTCCACGCTGTTGAAAGTTGATTCCTGCGCTTGGCGTGAAACAGAAGAAGTTCTGTTTTTGCTCCATTGAGTTTAAGGTAACTCTTTGTCATCCAGTCCTCTATCAAAGAGAGACATGTCTCTAGATTGAGGTGGTGATCCTGTCTGTTGCAGATACGGAAATACAGTTGCGTATCATCTGCATATGAGTGGTAGAGCAGTTTTTGGCTGCTGATAATCTCAAAAAGAGGACGAAGATATATGTTAAACAGCACTGGTGACAGAGGCGATCCTTGAGGGACTCCGCATGTTACTGTGCGTTTTTCCGACGTAAAAGGTCCTAACTTCACTGTTTGCGATCGGTTTTCCAAAAAAGAGGAGAACCAAGATAAATCGCTTTCTGCGACTCTGGCTACTTCAGCAAGCCGAGTCAGTAACAGATTGTGGTCTACAGTGTCAAAAGCTGCACTTAGGTCCAACAGAACCAGGAGACAAGATTCTCCTTCGTCTGCGGCCTTGAGAACATCGTCCCATACTTTCAGCAATGCTGTTTCCGTCCCATGTCCGGGACGGAAGCCTGATTGCAATGGGTCAAGTAGCTTGTAGGTATCTAGATGCAGTTGCAGCTGTTGTACCACTACTTTCTCCATTATCTTAGAGAGTACGTTGAGGCTTGTTATGGGACGGCGGTGGAGTGGGTCCTTGGGGTCCAGGGAGGGTTTCTTCAGGATGGGTTGGATTATACCTTCTTTCAACTGTGAGGGCACTATGCCCTCCAAGAAAGACTGGTTGATAAGCTGCGTGATGGGAGGAGCCAGGATGTAGGCGCATTCCTTCAGCAGTTTTGTGGGGATAATGTCATTTGGCGCTGTGCCATTGCGCAGAGTACAAATGACATTCTTAGTGGTCTCGATGGAGATGGGTTCCAGGGTGGTACAGGAAGAAGTCTGCATCCTTCAAGAAAAACATGATTTTCATGCTGGACAATGCTCCAGCACACGCGTCCAAGTACTCCACAGCGTGGCTGGCAAGAAAGTGTATTAAAGAAGAAAAACGAATGACATGGCCTCCTTGTTCACCTGATCTGAACCCCATTGAGAACCTGTGGTCCATCATCAAATGTGAGATTTACAAGGAGGGAAAACAGTACACCTCTCTGAACAGTGTCTGGGAGGCTGTGGTTGATGGTGAACAGATCAAAACACTGACAGAATCCATGGATGGCAGGCTGCATGAGTGTCCTTGCAAAGAAAGGTGGCTATATTGGTCACTGATTTGTTTTTGTTTTGTTTTTGAATGTCAGAAATGTATATTTGTGAATGTTGAGATGTTATATTGGTTTCACTGGTAAAAATAAATAATTGAAATGGGTATATATTTGTTTTTTTGTTAAGTTGCCTAATAATTATGCACAGTAATAGTCACCTGCACACACAGATATCCCCCTAAAATAGCTAAAACTAAAAACAAACTAAAAACTACTTCCAAAAATATTCAGCTTTGATATTAATGAGTTTTTTGGGTTCATTGAGAACATGGTTGTTGTTCAATAATAAAATTAATCCTCAAAAATACAACTTGCCTAATAATTCTGCACTCCCTGTATATATAATGTGTGTGTGTATATGTATACACTTTAAAAAAAGGTTACAAATTCCAGCAGGAGCTCCAACAAATTGTTTTTTTTTTTTTTACAGAGCAGTCTTTTATTTTTTTTGATCATTATTAAAAAATTGTCTCTTCAACTCTTTCACTGCCAGTAGTTTTATATATATGTATATATATATATATACACTTTAAAAAATATATTTCTATAATTTATATATATATATATATATATATATATATATATATATATATATATATATATATATATACACACACAGGGTCCGAGGTTAAATATTCCAGCAGAAACTCCAGCCCAAAAAAATGAAGGCAAATTGAGATGCAATTTTTTTTACAAAGTTTATTTTTTTATTTTGTTTCATTGTCATTGTCATTAAAAAAATGTCTCTTTAACTGCCAGAGTAGTTTTTTGCAATTTTTTTTTATATAATTTATTTATATATATATATATATATATATATATATATATATATATATATATATATATATATATATATATATATAATATACATACACTTAAAAAAAAAATGTTTATATAATTTACATCTATATATATATATATATATATATACACACAGGGTCCGAGGTTAAAGATTCCAGCAGGAGCTCCAACTCTAAAAAAAAAAAAAAAAATGGAGGAAATTGAGATGCAATTTTTTTTTTTTTTTTTTTTTACAAAGTAGTCTTTTATTATTTTTTTTTGATTGTCATAAAAAATGGTCTCTTTAACTCTTTTACTGAAAAAGGAAATTATTCAGCGCTGGAACCCACACAACAAACTAAAAATTGCAAGCCAGCACTTAGGTAAATTCAAATAAAACACCTCAAGACATGTAACAATAAAAATAGTGCAGCGCAAAAAAAATAATAAAATAAATATAAAATATAATAAACAATTAATAAGAATCAGAAAATCTATATAGAGTGCTCAAGTGTTTAAAATGATCCAAAAATGGAAACAAACAGGTGCACAATCCAAAGAGTGATTTCCAGAAGGAACTTCCACCAAATAGCAGGAGTGGCCTCTCACTTTAAGGGCCCTTTCACACTAGCGGACGAACGGTCCGCTCATTACAAGTCCGTTTACGGACTTGTAATGCTTCCCTATGGGAGCGGATCCGTTAGCGGATGATGCATCCGCTAACGTCCGCTCGATCCGCATCCGTTTTTGCGGACGGAAGAATGTCCTATTTTTCTTCCGTCCGGCCAAACGGATCGGATGCAAACGGACAGACGGTCCGTTTCCATCCGACTCCCCATAGGGGAGAGCGGAGGAGAGACGGGGGCGGTCCCTGCACAGTGTGCGGGGACCGCCCCGTCCGCCCGACAGCTGAGCGGAGACCCCCCCGCTGAGCTGACGGGCACACGGAGCGGACCGAAAAACGGTCCGCTCCGTGTGAAAGGACCCTAACACTTCGACCAACAATAGGTCACAGAGCATGAGATAGAGAACCTCCTGTTCTCAAAGGCACAGCATACAGATGCAGCAGCTCAACCTCAATATTGGCAGATTCCGGAGCCAAGTCAGGCAAAAACAGGGCATAAAACAAAAAGAAAGGAGATCTAGTGCTCTCTGAAGCCAACTCGGTAAATTTATTACAATAATAAAGACAGAAACTCACTGTAAAGGCACTCTGAGATGAGTGCAACAAACAAAAACATATCAGTAAGATAGACCAGCATGGATCTCACTTGGGTTGGCGATCGCGGGTGACGTCACACGTGGCCCCTCCCCCTCGTACGTCGTTACGTCCCTAAGGGCGGGACTTCATCAGCGTGGGGTATGGAAAAGCAGAGTAGTTTTTTGCATTTTTTTTTAATATAATTTATATATATATATATATATATACATACACTTTAAAAAACATTTTTTATATATTTACATCTACATATATATACACACAGGGTCCGAGGTTAAAGATTCCAGCAGGAGCTCCAACTCTAAAAAATAAAAATGGAGGAAATTGAGATGCAATTTTTTTTTTTTACAAAGTAGTCTTTTATTTTATTTTTTTATTTTTTTGATTGTCATAAAAAATGGTCTCTTTAAACCTTTCAGGAAACAGAAGAGTGATTCCCTAGTGGACTTTAAAGGCACCAAGATATATGAACTCAAAAAGTAAGGTATAAATATAATTTTTTCTGCGTATACCAAAAAGTTTGTTTATACATTAAAATAAAATCGTATATGGAACAGTTATGGAACTTTAAACCTTTCACTGCCAGAGGAGTTTTTTGCACAATTTTTTTTTTTTATAATAAATATATACACTTTAAAAAAAAATATATATTTACACACAGGGTCCGAGGTTGAAGATTCCAGCAGGAACTCCAGCCCAAAAAAATGAAGGCAGTTTTTATTTTTTTTACAAAGTAGTCTTTTATTTTTTTTATTTTTTATTGTCATAAAAAAATGTCTCTTTAACCCTTTTACTGCCAGAGTAGTTTTTTGCACAATTTTGTTATATATATATATACACACACACACACAGGGTCCAATGTTAAATATTCCAGCACCAGCTCAATCCCCCAAAAAATAGAGGCAATTGGGTTGCAATTTTTATGTTTTTACAAAGTATTCTTTTATTTTTTTTAAATGTCATAAAAAAATTGTGTCTTTAACCCTTTCCCTACCAGAGTAGGTTTTTTTGCACAATTTTTTTTAATATCATTTATATATATATATTGATATATATATATATATATATATATATATATGTGTAATATATATGTGTGTGTGTGTGTGTGTGTGATTTAAAAAAAAAAAATTGTATATAATTTGACATATATACACACACACACAGGGTCTGAGGTTAAAGATTCCAGCAGGAGCTCCAACGCTAAAAAAAATAGAGGCAATTGAGATGCAAATTTTTATTTATTTTTTATTTTTTACAAAGTAGTCTTTCATTTTTTATTTGTTCTTATTGTCATAACAAATTTGTCTCTTTAACCCTTTTACTGCCAGATTAGTTTTTTTTATATTATTTATACACTATATATACACTTTAAAAATATATTTATATAATTTACACATATATATATATATATATATAATATATATATATATATAGTACAGGGTTAAAGATTCCAGCAGGAACTCCAGCCCCCAAAAATTGAGGCAATTGAGATGCAATTTATATATATATATATACATTTTTACAAAGTAGTCTTTTATTTTTTATTTTATATTTTTGATTGTCATAAAAAAAATTGTCTCTTTAACCCTTTTTACACACACACACACACACACACTTTAAAAAATATATTTATATAATTTACATCTCTATATATATATATATATATACAGGGTCCAAGGTTAAAAATTCCAGCAGGAACTCCAGGCCCAGAAAATTGGAGGCAATTGAGATGCTAATGGTGATTTTTATTTATTTTTTCCTTTTACAAAGTATTTTTTATTTATTTTTATCATTGTTATGAACATTGCCTCTTTAACCCGAGTTTTTGTTTTTTTTTTTGCTCAGTTTTATAAAATGATTTATATATATATATATATACACACAGTGCTGTGTAAAAAGTATTCACCCCCTCCCTGATTTATTTATATTTTTCTTGCATATTTGTCACACATAAATGATGGAGATCATCAAACCACAGAAAGATCTCGGCCATGTAAACCCTTCACTGAGGATAGAATGAGGAGTGATTTGTGCAGAGACATCCATGTGCAGTATGTGACATGGACACCAGAGGGCACTGTTGGCTCACACTGTTATTAGTAGAAACTAACCGGACTTGAAACAGAAAAGTTGGATTTGAAGTTGAACTCCGGAGAAAGGCGAATATTTCCCAGATTCCTTCGTCTTCTTCCTGGAATCTCTGTGATCTTTGTGTATTTCTTCCAGATCTCTGCAGTAATCCCGTGTGAGACTTCCTGTAATAAAGACCGCCCACTGCCGCTCTCTCTCCTTGTGCAGGGTGACTGGTCTTGTCTCCGCCCCCTCTTGTAGTTTTCTGCAGCCTGTAGTGAATGGGGCCTGCTGGGCCCCTCCCAGAGCTCTGCTCTCTCTTCTTGCACAAGGTGACCGGTCTTGTCCCCGCCCCCTCCTGTAGTTTTCTGTAGTAGGTGGAGCCTGTGGGCCCCTCCCACAGCTCTGCTCTCTCCTTGTGCGGGGTGACCAGTCTTGTCTCCGCCCCCTCTTGTAGTTTTCTGCAGCCTGTAGTGAATGGGGCCTGCTGGGCCCCTCCCAGAGCTCTGCTCTCTCTTCTTGTGCAGTGACTGGACTTGGCTCCTGACTGGGGGAGGAGCTGGTACACCTGTGGAAGACTGTAGGGGGGAGGAGCCAGTACACCTGTGCAATACTGTAGGGGGAGGAGCCGGTATGCCTGTGCTGGACTTAAGGGGAGGGGCTGGTACACCTTTGCAAGACTGAAGAGGGGATGAGCCAGCACACCTGTGCAATAATGAAGGGAGGAGGAGCCGGTACACCTGTGCAGGACTGTAGGGGGAGGAGCCAATACACCTGTGCAAGACTGAAGGGGGAGGAGTCAGTACACCTGTGCAAGACTGTAGGGGGGAGGAGCAGTTACACCTGTGGAAGACAAAAGGAGTAGGAGCTGGTACACCTGTGCAATACTGAAGGGGGAGGAGCCTGTACACCTGTGCAAGACTGTAGGGGAGGAGCCGGTACACCTGTGCAAGACTGAAGGGGGAGGAGCCGGTACACCTGTGCAAGACTGAAGGAGGAGGAGCCAGTACACCAGTGCAAGACTGTAGGGGGAGGAGCCGGTATGCCTGTGCTGGACTTAAGGGGAGGGGCTGGTACACCTTTGCAAGACTGAAGAGGGGATGAGCAGCACACCTGTGCAATAATGAAGGGAGGAGGAGCCGGTACACCTGTGCAGGACTGTAGGGGGAGGAGCCAATACACCTGTGCAAGACTGAAGGGGGAGGAGTCAGTACACCTGTGCAAGACTGTAGGGGGGAGGAGCAGTTACACCTGTGGAAGACAAAAGGAGTAGGAGCTGGTACACCTGTGCAATACTGAAGGGGGAGAAGCCTGTACACCTGTGCAAGACTGTAGGGGAGGAGCCGGTACACCTGTGCAAGACTGAAGGGGGAGGAGCCGGTACACCTGTGCAAGACTGAAGGAGGAGGAGCCAGTACACCAGTGCAAGACTGTAGGGGGGGTGGAGACAGTACACCTGTGCAAGACTGAAGGGGGAGGAGCCAGTACACCTGTGCAAGACTGAAGGGGGAGGACGGAGGTCAGATTGGACAGGTCACATGACCATTCTGGCGATCTTTCAGATTTACGATCACTCTGTCCTGTCTGTGTCAATAATCGCTCCGTCAGATCAGGTCGGGTATTCGATGTACGGCGCACGCGGTTGGATTTTGCCATCTTGGCGGCGAAAGCGTTAACGTCTGCGAGTCATTTCGTGTCTCCGGTCCTCGGGGGTCACTCGCTGTCTCCATTCATTAGTCCGCCTCATATTCAAACTTGTCGCCGCGACCGGAAAGGGCCGAGACCGCCAGACAATAAAACCAAAAAATAAATTAAAAGGCCATTCGATGCGAGAAGACGGAGTTTTAATTTTCTGCCTGTCAGAATGTGACACTTCACATATTTTTCTGTCCTCCCCTCCCCCCTCCTAAATCTGAATCCACTCTCCCTTCGGAGATGACTGTCCTCTTGCGTGATGAGAAAGTGGACCTCCAGGGCAGCTTGTGTCACTCAGGGGGCTGGAGGAACGGCCTCTGCCCAATAGGGGGCGCAGGTCTGCTACGCACAAGCAAGAAACAGATGAACGTGCAAATGCAGTGACACAAGGCGGCCTGCTAGGGGGCGATCTCAGATTCACGTTTTCTGAGGATTCTGGGTTACTGCTCCTTGCCCATTCTTTGTTAAACAAGCCAGATTTCTTGTACACGTTATTGAATAAATGTGAAAACCGAACTCCATGCAGATATAAAGTAGCAGCACATGCGTGTGTTCATTAGAAGCCTGCCTTATAAAACACGCCATATAAATATCTAAATGTCCCCTTATATTGGCTTCCTGTAGTGCCCTGCACAGCTGCACTGACAGCGGGGAAGGAAGGGGAGGTGCTAGCAGTGGTTTAGGTTCTGCTGCAAAGGATGTGTCACTCTTAACACTGTGAACTTGCTTATAGGAGGGCAGATCACAGGGGTGACTTAATCTGCGTGGCCAATTGGCATGCATATCACAGGGAAAACTTGATCTGCATGGCCAATCAGCATTTAGATCACAGGGAAAACCTAATCAGCATGACCAATCGGCAAGCAGATCACAGGGATGATCTAATCAGCATGGCCAATCAGCAAGCAGATCACAGGGATGACCTAATGAGCAAGGCCAATCAGCAAGCAGATCACAGGGATGACCTAATCAGCATGGCCAATCAGCAAGCAGATCACAGGGATGACCTAATGAGCAAGGCCAATCAGCAAGCAGATCACAGGGATGACCTAATCAGCATGGCCAATCAGCAAGCAGATCACAGGGATGACCTAATCAGCATGGCCAATCAGCAAGCAGATCACAGGGATGACCTAATCAGCATGGCCAATCAGCAAGCAGATCACAGTGATGACCTAATGAGCATGGCCAATCAGCAGCAGATCACAGGGATGACCTAATGAGCATGGCCAATCAGCAGCAGATCACAGGGATGACCCAATCAGCATGGCCAATCAGCAAGCAGATCACAGGGATGACCTAATGAGCATGGCCAATCAGCAGCAGATCACAGGGATGACCTAATGAGCATGGCCAATCAGCAGCAGATCACAGGGATGACCCAATCAGCATGGCCAATCAGCAAGCAGATCACAGGGATGACCTAATGAGCATGGCCAATCAGCAGCAGATCACAGGGATGACCTAATGAGCATGGCCAATCGGCAGCAGATCACAGGGATGACCCAATCAGCATGGCCAATCAGCAAGCAGATCACAGGGATGACCTAATGAGCATGGCCAATCAGCAGCAGATCACAGGGATGACCTAATGAGCATGGCCAATCGGCAGCAGATCACAGGGATGACCTAATCAGCATGGCCAATCAGCAAGCAGATCACAGGGATGACTTAATCTGCGTGGCCAATCAGCAAGCAGATCACAGGGATGACCTAATCAGCATGGCCAATCAGCAAGCAGATCACAGGGATGACCTAATGAGCATGGCCAATCAGCAAGCAGATCACAGGGATGACCCAATCAGCATGGCCAATCAGCAAGCAGATCACAGGGATGACCTAATGAGCATGGCCAATCAGCAGCAGATCACAGGGATGACCTAATGAGCATGGCCAATCAGCAAGCAGATCACAGGGATGACTTAATCTGCGTGGCCAATCGGCAAGCAGATCACAGGGATGACTTAATCTGCGTGGCCAATCGGCATGCATATCACAGGGAAAACTTGATCTGCGTGGCCAATCAGCATTCAGATCACAGGGAAGACCTAATCAGCATGGCCAATCAGCATTCAGATCACAGGTAAGACCTTATCTGCGTGGCCAATCAGCAAGCAGATCACAGGGATGGCCAATCAGCAAGCAGTTCACAGGGAAAACTTGATCTGCATGGCCAATCAGCATTCAGATCACAGGGATGACCTAATCAGCATGCAGATCACAATACCCCAAATTTCTCCTATACATTTAAAAGCAAAAGATCAAAAGAAAAAAATGTTTTTGATCTTTTGCTTTAAAAAAAAGCAAACATTTGTTTACGTCGGCCCTGGACAGGAAGTGATGTCATGATGTCGCTCCAGTCCTCCAAGGTCATAGATGCGATCAGAGACAATGAGGATGGAAGGTCCTCGCTATGGAGAGATCTGGGGGTCTGTTTGCGTTTCGTCCGTTTTTTTTTTTTTTTTTACGTTTTTCGGGTAATTTGTTATGATCGCAATTCATAAATTCAAAATCCGAAAATAAGAAAGAAAATGAGAAAGAAAGTCTGAAAATAAGAAAGAATAACTAACTTAACTAATAGTAACAACTATTAAATGAAGGTATTGGAATTTCCTTTCAAATTTGGCTGTTAGTGAACGTAACGAATACGAATTTATCCGAAGTGACGAATTATCTGAAATAATGAATGCCCCAACTTAGTTGGGGTAGGCGGTACACCTTGATGGGGGTGTGTCAGCCACGCCCTGTGACCTCTGGAAACCCGCCTTCTGACCTTTGACTTCTAGCCATATTCTTCAATTGGAACCCCTTATCCTAAGGCCTAACCTAACCCTAGTTAACCTTTGACCTATGAACTTTAACCCTAAACAAATAGAATGGAATGAATTAATAAAAAATAATAATTATAAATAGTTTATATTATTATTGTTGTTAATCTATTACGTTCTATTCGTTTACATGCAGCATTCGTTATTTTGGATGATTCGTCACCTCGGATAAATTCGTATTCGTTGCGCTCACTAACAGCAAAATTTGAAAGGGAATTCCACTGCCTATAATTTAATAGTTACTATTTCAGATCTCCGAATTTACAAATGAAATTTTTTTCTAATTCTTGAATTTACAAATTTTCAAATTTCTTTACAATTTTACAAATTTATGAATTTTCTCATTTGCAAATTTTCTGATTTTCAAATTTATGAATTTTCAAATTTCCGAATTTTCTAACTTACGATTTTATGAATTTTCTAATTTCTAACTTTCTAATTTACGGATTTTCAATTTTTTTATGAATTTACACATTTTTTAATTTATGAATTTCCGGAATTTTCTAATTTAAACATTTTCTAATTTACACATTTTCTAAATTACACATTTTCTAATTTACACATTTTCTAAATTACACATTTTCTAATTTACACATTTTCTAATTTACGATTTTACAAATTTATGAATTTTCTCATTTGCAAATTTTCTGATTTCCAAATTTATAAATTTCCGAATTTTCTAACTTACGATTTTATGAATCTTATGAATTTTCTAATTTCTAACTTTCTAATTTACGGATTTTCGATTTTTTTTTTTTTACGAATTTACACATTTTTGAATTTATGAATTTTCTAATTTACAAATTTATGAATTTCCGGAGTTACACATTTTCTAAGAATTGTTAAATTTTCTAATTTACGATTTTATGAATTTTTTAATTTACGAATTTTCAATTTTTTTTTTACGAATTTACAAATTTTTGGAATATATGAATTTTTGAAATTACGAATTTATGAATTTTCAAATTTACAAATGTTCTAGTTTCCAAATCTTCTAATTTACGATTCTATGAATTTCTGAATTGACTAATTTTCGAATTTTCTAACTTACGATTTTATGAATCTTATGAATTTTCTAATTTTCGAATTTCTAACTTTCTAATTTACGGATTTTTGATTATTTTTTTTTACGAATTTACACATTTTTGAATTTATGAATTTTTTAATTTACAAATTTATGAATTTCCGGAGTTACACATTTTCTAATTTACACATTTTCTAAGAATTGTTACATTTTCGAATTTACGATTTTATGAATTTTTTAATTTACGAATTTTCTAATTTTTTACGAATTTACAAATTTTGGAATATATGAATTTTTGAAATTACGAATTTCAGAATTTTCAAATTTACAAATGTTCTAGTTTCCAAATCTTCTAATTTACGATTCTATGAATTTATGAATTTACTCATTTTCAATTTTTTTTTACGAATTCACAAATCTTCTAATTTTCAAATTTCTGAATTCATGAATTTTCAAATTTACAAATCTTCTGATTTACGATTTCATACATTTTCGAATTTACAGATTTTCGCATTTTTTACGAATTCACAAATCTTTGAATTTATGAGTTGTCGAATTTACAATTTTTTAAATTTAATTTACACATTTTTGAATATATTTGAACTTACGAATATTCCGAGAAATTTGTTAAACGGGTTTTCGATAATTCGGATGTTTTCGAATTAACAAATTTGTCCACATCCTTAAAAAAAAAAACGAATTTGGAAGGAAACGAATTGCACGTGTCCACTATTGCACTAGGGTGCGCTCTCTAAATCTCGGACACGCGTGTGTCTCCATATATATGACCCCGCGGCACATCCATCTCCCTGCCGGCACTGTGAAGGAGATCCGGTAAGAGGGAGGATCTTTCCCACCTTCTTGGGCGGCACACATAGTGATAATGCACACGGGGTGATTAGGGTGTGCCCGGGCCCCCCTGGCGCACCCTGTGTAACACACCTATAACATAGGCCCAGATTACGACAATGGATATTCCCCCGAGCTTGCAGCTGATTGGACATGTGACCGCTTCCTGCAGATTCGGCCCCCAAAAAACCTCCGCCCATCCAGATCCCGGTCTCTGCGCCCAATAAACGCACCGCGCCATCGTTTCTCGTTCCTCTACAACCGACCAATCACAGCTGAGCAGGCCTCTGAGTGGAAAAGATTGACGTGAGCAGAGAGGATTCTGGGAGCCGTTAGCCGCCTCGTCCTCCCGGCGGCGTTGAGAGTGGGATTATCAGAGACTGCCGCACCGGCCGGCTCCCCCTCCCCCTCCTCACTGTGACTGCCCGGCGCTCGCTGTTGTGTCTGGCACATGCTGGGCACAGGAGGGGGAGGGGGGGGGGAGGATTTCACCGCATTCACCGTCCTGCGTCTCTCGCTTCTCCGGAGGACAGGGGCTGCGGCAGGCTGTGTTCTCCAGACGCTGGCAGCCCGTGGGCATGGGGGGGGGGGGGCAGGCGCGGGGCTCGCCGCTGTCACACATCATCATCGTCCGCACGCTCCCTGACCTTTTCACACGACACCCGTCTGGGGGACGCCGGCGCCTCTTTTCTGACCCTCGTGGACCTGTCACCGCGCCAAATCGTCCGGAAATTAAAATATATTTGCGATGACAGCGGGGGGAGGGGGGCACCACTGGCATTAATGGAGGGGGGGAGGGGGGGCTCCGAAAATGGCTTTTCCTTCCGCCTTTTCTACCGCGACGAGGAGGACTTAAAGCCGCATGACGCCCATGTTTTATTTTTTTAGGCTTTCTTCCCTTTTTTTGCATCTGGTGATCCAGCCAGCAAGTCTGTTGTTTTTTACAAGCTCTCCAGCAGAATGTATCAGTTTACATGGATGAGACAAACCATTTACCACAAATCCCCTGCTCCCCCCAATCTTCCTGTAGTGCCTCCCCCAATCTTCCCGTAGTGCCTCCCCCCCCCCACACCTCATATGATACCGCTGCACCCTTTGTCCCGACCCTGGAGACATTCATATACTGCATATGCGGTTCTTGAGGGGTGTTCACAAATGTCTGACACAGATCAGCCCCTGCTGCAGCCTCTCTCCAGTGATTGGATAGGCTGCACTCTCAGTGATGTCACCGCTCTCTAGTGATTGGATAGGCTGCATTCTCAGTGATGTCACCGCTCTCTAGTGATTGGATAGGCTGCATTCTCAGTGATGTCACCGCTCTCTAGTGATTGGATAGGCTGCATTCTCAGTGATGTCACCGCTCTCCGCTAGGCTGCATTCTCAGTGACCGCTGTGACTAGGCTGCATTCTCAGTGATGTCACCGCTCTCTAGTGACTGGATAGGCTGCACTCTCAGTGATGTCCCCGCTCTCTAGTGATTGGATAGGCTGCATTCTCAGTGATGTCACCGCTCTCTAGTGACTGGATAGGCTGCACTCTCAGTGATGTCCCCGCTCTCTAGTGATTGGATAGGCTGCATTCTCAGTGATGTCACCGCTCTCTAGTGATTGGATAGGCTGCATTCTCAGTGATGTCACCGCTCTCTAGTGATTGGATAGGCTGCATTCTCAGTGATGTCACCGCTCTCTAGTGATTGGATAGGCTGCATTCTCAGTGATGTCACCGCTCTCTATAGATTGGATAGGCTGCATTCTCAGTGATGTCACCGCTCTCTAGTGATTGGATAGGCTGCATTCTCAGTGATGTCACCGCTCTCTAGTGATTGGATAGGCTGCATTCTCAGTGATGTCACCGCTCTCTAGTGATTGGATAGGCTGCATTCTCAGTGATGTCACCGCTCTCTAGTGATTGGATAGGCTGCATTCTCAGTGATGTCACCGCTCTCTAGTGATTGGATAGGCTGCATTCTCAGTGATGTCACCGCTCTCTAGTGATTGGATAGGCTGCATTCTCAGTGATGTCACCGCTCTCTAGTGATTGGATAGGCTGCATGCTCAGTGATGTCACCGCTCTCTAGTGATTGGATAGGCTGCATTGTCAGTGATGTCACCGCTCTCTAGTGATTGGATAGGCTGCATTGTCAGTGATGTCACCGCTCTCTAGTGATTGGATAGGCTGCATTCTCAGTGATGTCACCGCTCTCTAGTGATTGGATAGGTTGCATTCTCAATGATGTCACCTCTCTCTAGTGATTGGATAGGCTGCATGCTCAGTGATGTCACCGCTCTCTAGTGATTGGATAGGCTGCATTCTCAGTGATGTCACCGCTCTCTAGTGATTGGATAGGCTGCATTCTCAGTGATGTCACCGCTCTCTAGTGATTGGATAGGTTGCATTCTCAATGATGTCACCTCTCTCTAGTGATTGGATAGGCTGCATGCTCAGTGATGTCACCGCTCTCTAGTGATTGGATAGGCTGCATTCTCAGTGATGTCACCGCTCTCTAGTGATTGGATAGGCTGCATTCTCAGTGATGTCACCGCTCTCTAGTGATTGGATAGGCTGCATTCTCAGTGATGTCACCGCCCTCTAGTGATTGGATAGGCTGCATTCTCAGTGATGTCACCACTCTCTAGTGATTGGATAGGTTGCATTCTCAATGATGTCACCTCTCTCTAGTGATTGGATAGGCTGCATGCTCAGTGATGTCACCGCTCTCTAGTGATTGGATAGGCTGCATTCTCAGTGATGTCACCGCTCTCTAGTGATTGGATAGGCTGCATTCTCAGTGATGTCACCGCTCTCTAGTGATTGGATAGGTTGCATTCTCAATGATGTCACCTCTCTCTAGTGATTGGATAGGCTGCATGCTCAGTGATGTCACCGCTCTCTAGTGATTGGATAGGCTGCATTCTCAGTGATGTCACCGCTCTCTAGTGATTGGATAGGCTGCATTCTCAGTGATGTCACCGCTCTCTAGTGATTGGATAGGCTGCATTCTCAGTGATGTCACCGCTCTCTAGTGATTGGATAGGCTGCATTCTCAGTGATATCACCGCTCTCTAGTGAAGGGATAGGCTGCATTCTCAGTGATGTCACCGCTCTCTAGTGATTGGATAGGTTGCATTCTCAATGATGTCACCTCTCTCTAGTGATTGGATAGGCTGCATGCTCAGTGATGTCACCGCTCTCTAGTGATTGGATAGGCTGCATTCTCAGTGATGTCACCGCTCTCTAGTGAATTGGATAGGCTGCATTCTCAGTGATGTCACCGCTCTCTAGTGATTGGATAGGCTTGCATTCTCAGTGATATCACCGCTCTCTAGTGATTGGATAGGCTGCATTCTCAGTGATGTCACCGCTCTCTAGTGATTGGATAGGCTGCATTCTCAGTGATGTCACTGCTCTCTAGTGATTGGATAGGCTGCATTCTCAGTGATGTCACCGCTCTCTAGTGATTGGATAGGCTGCATTGTCAGTGATGTCACTGCTCTCTAGTGATTGGATAGGCTGCATTCTCAGTGATGTCACCACTCTCTAGTGATTGGATAGGCTGCATTCTCAGTGATGTCACCGCTCTCTAGTGATTGGATAGGCTGCATTCTCAGTGATGTCACCGCTCTCTAGTGATTGGATAGGCTGCACTCTCAGTGAGCTCGTTGGTAAAACGTGAACATTCCTCGGTAACCTTCATGGTCGGATATCATTTGCTGTATTTCGGCTCCCACACTTGATATTGATTCATACTTCTTTGTTTCTCTGAAAGCTGAGAAAAGTTCCTCTAATGATAAATAATCGATCGGCCGTTCCTGCGCTCTGTCTGCTCTTCTCATGTTGAGTATTAATCAGTATAAAGCCGTATTCCTCCCGGCATGACCCGACCCGAGAGACGCGAAGACGCACTCACAGGCGTATCTATGTGCACTTGGCCTTTCCTCATCTTCAATCACAACAGAGAGGAAAACCCATCAATGCCATCTTTTCATGCTGCGCGCCGAGGATCGTCACTTCTGAGGGCCCCGCCGCACGCATTTCCATCGCTCTTCTCTTCAAAAACCTTTTATCGAACCCGGCTGCAGACGGGGGAAAGGTGGGGGGGAGGGGGGAGAGTTTTTTTTTTTTTTTTGTTTGAAATCATCCTCAATTAACATTTTTGCGAAAGACAGAAGACGGGTCCTTGGGGAACTTTCTGAAAGTTTCCGACACTTTTGTGGAAGGTAAAGAGAACCTGTCACAGGAGTTGATGGCAGCTTTGTTGCCTTCACCACTTCAGCCCCCCACGGACCATTTGGCTGCCCAAAGACCGGGGGCCACTTTTTGCGATTCGCTTTCGCTGACAATTGCGCGGTCGTGCGGCGCGGCTCCCAAACAAAATTGGCGTCCTCCCCCCCCCCCCCCACAAACAGAGGTTTCTTTTGGTGGTATTTGATCGCCTCTGCGTTTTTAATTTTTTTTGCGCTATAAAAAAAAAATAGAGCGAAGATTTTGAAAAAAAAAAAACAGCAATATTTTTTAACTTTTTTTGCTTTAATAAATATCCCCCAACTATTATTTTCTCCGTATTCTCACGTATTTTTCTACATATTTTTCGTAAAAAAAAATTGCAATAAGCGTTTATTGATTGGTTAGCGCAAAAGTAATAGCGTCTACAAATTATAGTGATAAGTGATAGTTTATGCCATGTTTTTATTATTTTTTGTTTTATTAGTAATGGGGGCAATCTGCGATTTTGCAGCGGACACATCGGACACTTTTGACGCTATTTTGCGTTTAGTGTGTCCTAGGGAGTGATTCTAACTGTGGGGAAGGGGGTTAACCACTAGAGGGTGCTAAGGGGTTTAGTGTGTCCTAGGGAGTGATTAGCGGGGGGTTAGTGGGAATCCCGATGTCTGGGGGGTTAGCAGGAATCACGATGTCTGGGGGGGGGTGTAGAGGGAATCCCGATGTCGGGGGGGGGGGGGGGGGGTTAGCGGGAATCCTCGATGTCTGGGGGGGGGGGTAGCGGGAATCCCAATATCTGGGGGGTTAGCGGGGGATCCCGATGTCTGGGGGGGGGTGTAGAGGGAATCCGATGTCGCGGGGGGGGGGGGGGGGGGTTAGCGGGTAATCCCCCGATATCTGGGGGGTTAGCAGGAATCCCGATGTCTGGGGGGGGGGGGGTTGTCTTTGTAGAGGGGATTTTCCGATGTCGGGGGGGGGGGGGTTAGCGGGGAATCCCGATGTCCTGGGGGGGGGGGGGGGGTAGCGGGAATCCCAATATCTGGGGGGTTAGCGGGAATCCCGATGTCTGGGGGGGGGGGTTGGGTTAGCGGGAATCCTTATGTCTGGGGGGGTTAGCGGGAATCCCGATGTCTGGGGGGGTGGGGTAGCGGGAATCCCGATGTTTTGGGGGGGGGGGGTAGCGGGAATCCTGATGTCTGGGGGGGTTAGCAGAAATCCCGATGTCTGGGGGGTGTAGAGGGAATCCCGATGTCTGGGGGGGTTAGCAGAAATCCCAATGTCTGGGGGGGTTAGCAGAAAATCCCGATGTCTGGGGGGGTGTGTCTAGAGGGAATCCCGATGTCGGGGAGGGGGGTTAGCGTGAATCCCGATGTCTGGGGAGGGGGGGTAGCGGGAATCCCAATGTTGGGGGGGTAGCAGGAATCCCGATGTCTGGGGGGGGGGGGGGGTGGTAGAGGGACATTAGCGGTAATCCCGATATCTGGGGGGTTAGCAGGAATCCCGATGTCTGGGGGGGGGGTGTAGAGGAATCCCGATGTCCTCCCCGGGGGGGGGGGGGGGGGGGTTAGCGGGAATCCCGATGTCTGGGGGGTTAGCGGGAATCCCGATGTCTGTGGGGGGGGGTTTAGCGGGAATCCTTATGTCCTGGGGGGGGGGGAGAAGCGGGAATCCCGATGTCTGGGGGGGAAGCGGGAATCCGATGTTTTGGGGGGGTAGCGGGGAATCCTGATGTCTGGGGGGGTTAGCAGAAATCCGATGTCTGGGGGGGTGTAGAGGGGAATCCCGATGTCTGGGGGGGTTTAGCAGAAATCCCGATGTCTGGGGGGGTGTGTAGAGGGGAATCCCGATGTCGGGGAGGGGGGTTAGCGTGAATCCCGATGTCATGGGTCGATGGGGAGGGTAGCGGGAATCCCAATGTTGGGGGGGTAGCAGAATCCCGATGTCTGGGGGGGGGGGTGTAGAGGGAAATCCCGATGTCGTGGAGGGGGGTTAGCGTGAATCCCGATGTCTGGGGGAGGGGGGTAGCGGGAATCCCAATGTTTTGGGGGGGTAGCAGGAATCCGATGTCTGGGGGGGGGGGGGGTGGGGGGTTAGCGGGGAAATCCCGAGGGGTCGGGAGGGGGTTTAGCGTGAATCCCGATGTCCTGGGGGGGGTGTAAAGAGGAATCCCGATGTCGGGGGGGGGGTGTAGAGGGAATCCCAATGTCGGGGGGGGGTAGCAGGAATTCCCCGAAGTCTGGGGGGGGGTGTAGAGGGAATCCCAATGTCGGGGGGGGTAGCAGGAATCCATTCTGGGGGGGTTAGCGGGAATGGTCTGGGGGGGGGGGTAAGCGGGAATTCTCCCTTATTCTGGGGGGGTAGCGGGAATCCCGATGTTTTTGGGGGGTAGCGGGAATCCTGATGTCTGGGGGGGTTAGCAGAAATCCCGATGTCTGGGGGGGTGTAGAGGGAATCCCGATGTCTGGGGGGGTTAGCAGAAATCCCGATGTCTGGGGGGGTGTAGAGGGAATCCCGATGTCTGGGGGTTAGCAGAAATCCCAATGTCTGGGGGGGTTAGCAGAAATCCCGATGTCTGGGGGGGTGTAGAGGGAATCCCGATGTCGGGGAGGGGGGTTAGCGTGAATCCCGATGTCTGGGGAGGGGGGTAGCGGAAATCCCAATGTTGGGGGGGTAGCAGGAATCCCGATGTCTGGGGGGGGGTGTAGAGGGAATCCCGATGTCGGGGAGGGGGGTTAGCGTGAATCCCGATGTCTGGGGAGGGGGGTAGCGGGAATCCCAATGTTGGGGGGTAGCAGGAATCCGATGTCTGGGGGGGGGGGGGTAGCGGGAATCCCGATGTCGGGGAGGGGGGTTAGCGTGAATCCCGATGTCCTGGGGGGGGTGTAGAGGGAATCCCGATGTCGGGGGGGGGTTGTAGAGGGAATCCCAATGTCGGGGGGGGTAGCAGGAATCCCGATGTCTGGGGGGGGGGGTGTAGAGGGAATCCCAATGTCGGGGGGGGTAGCAGGAATCCGATGTCTGGGGGGGGGGTGTAGAGGGAATCCCGATGTCGGGGGGGGTAGCAGGAATCCCCGATGTCTGGGGGGGGTGTAGAGGGAATCCCGATGTCTGGGGGGGGGGTGTAGAGGGAATCCCGGTGTCGGGGGGGGTAGCAGGAATCCCGATGTCTGGGGGGGGGGTGTAAGAGGGTGGGGGTGGGGGGAATCCCCGATGTCTGGGGGGGGTGTAGAGGGAATCCCGATGTCGGGGGGGGGTGTAGAGGAATCCCAATGTCGGGGGGGTAGCAGGAATCCCGATGTCTGGAGGGGGGGTGTAGAGGGAATCCCGATGTCGGGGCGGGTAGCAGGAATCCCGATGTCTGGGGGGGGGTGGTAGAGGGAATCCCGATGTCTGGGGGGGGGTGTAGAGGGAATCCCGGTGTCGGGGGGGGTAGCAGGAATCCCGATGTTTTGGGGGTAGCGGGAATCCTGATGTCTGGGGGGGTTAGCAGAAATCCCGATGTCTGGGGGGGTGTAGAGGGAATCCCGATGTCGGGGGGGGTAGCAGGAATCCCGATGTCTGGGGGGGGGTGTAGAGGGGAATCCCGATGTCTGGGGGGGGGTGGTAGAGGGAATCCCCGTGTCGGGGGGGGTAGCAGGAAATCCCGATGTCTGGGGGGGGGGTGTAGAGGGAATCCCGATGTCGGGGGGGGTAGCAGGAATCCCGATGTCTGGGGGGGGGTGTAGAGGAAAAAAAAAAGAAAACCTGATGTCGGGGGGGGTAGCAGGAATCCGATGTCTGGGGGGGGGTGTAGAGGGAATCCCGATGTCGGGGGGGGGGGGGTAGCGGGAATCCCCGGAAGTCTGGGGGGGGGGGGGGTAGCGTGAAATCCCACGCCGCCTGGAATACTCATTTTTCGGAAGGTTTGGATTCGTCGGAGAGAAGTGCTAATCACTCTGCCTGGAGCTCCACTTCAATGGCGGCTCTACCAACCTTTAATGCGATAATGTAAATAGGAGGGATGGAAGCTGCGGGCGTCGCGCCGAGTGAATCGCGTTTTACGCTTCGCTGTTTT